>PVHT021183564.1:1603775-1696648 GCA_004024745.2 Catagonus wagneri
AGCCCTCTGATGGGTGGGGCTTTGTCTCTGGATGAGATTAGAGGCTGGCTGTGTGCCTGAGGGGTCTTTAGGTAGCCTGTTTAGTGATGGGTGGGGCTGTGATCCCACCTGGATTAATGTTTGGCCTGGGGCTTCTCAGCGCTGATGGGAGGGACCAGATTTTCCCAGAAATGGCCCCCTCCAGAGAAATGCAGGCTAAGGAATGTTCCCGAGAGCTTCACCTCCAGTGTGCTTCCCCCACAACAAGCCACAGTCACCCCTATTTTCCCAGGAGATCCTCCAAGAATTGCAGTAAGGTCCACCCGGATTCCTATGGAGACTGCTTTGCCCTGGGACCCAGTGCACGTGAAAGTCTGTGTGTGCCTTTCAAGGATGGGGTCTCTGTTTCCCCCAGTCCTGTGGAGCTCCTGCACACAAGCCCCTCTGGCCTTCAATGCCAGATGCTCCGGGGGCTCTTTCTCCCTGTACCCGATCCCCAGGCGTGGGGATTTGACTTGGGGCTCAGAACTCTCAGTCCTGTAGCTGAGTCTCTGTGATGCAGTTACTTTCCAGTCTGTGGGACTTCCCACCCGGGAGGTATGGGGTTGCTTCTATCGCGTAATCGCCCCTCCTACCTCTTGATATGGTCTCCTCTTTGTCTTCTGGAGTAGAATATCTTTTTTGGAAGTTTAGAGTCCATTTGGTTGAAGGCTGCTCGGCATTTGGTTGTAGTTTTGCTGTTTTTCGGGAGAGAAGTTTAGCTCCAGTCCTTCTATTCCGCCATCTTAATCCAATCCAAGAAAGAGTATTTTTAGATTTGTAGTATTCCCGGAGGACTAGGGATTCTGCCCTGGACTTTGGGGGCTCGCTGTGAAAGCGCCCCCTCTGGCTGTGGTCCCCAGGGAGGCCCTCGCAGCTGTCCACACCTCTGCTCTCTCCTGCCAGGGTGCTTCCCGATGTCCTCAGGGCCTGTCCCCTCACTTCCCAGCCTTCACTCAAATACCTTCTCTCCCCGGGAGGCTGCCTAGATGAATTAAGCGCCCAGACTGCACACCCCTCTCTTGCTTGTCCACCCCGATCCCCTCCCCGGGCACTCATCACCTTTATTATGTGTGGCTGGTCTTCCCCAGCTGGAAGGGAAGCTCCAGGGAGCAGGAAACTTCATCTTCTGTGATCAGACGTAACCCAGGAGCCTGAGACTGGGCCCTGTGCACCGTAGCCTCGCAGGGTTTGTTGAGGCAATTGTTGGGTCCGTACTCTGCTTGCCCGTCTGGAAACCAAGGTCACTGAAGTTGCTGCTGTCAACCTGCAGGTGGTTGTTGAAATTAGAGTTTAGCCATCTTACCTCACTTGTGTGATGCCTCATTTCATTCTTCTGTTGTTTTGTGGTTTATTTCGGGGGCTTTGGTTCTTGCTGCAGCTGGTTGTGGTAGTAACCAGCTAGGAGGTTTCTCACGACTGGCGTGCTCGGAGGGTTTTGGGGGCGCTTTCTATGCATTCAGAGATTTCAGTACAAGTCTTTTTTTTTTTTTTTTTTGTCTTTTTGCCTTTTCTAGGGTTGCACCTGTGGCATGTGGAGGTTCCCAGGCTAGGGGTCTAATCAGAGCTGTAGCCTCCGGCCGATGCCACAGCCACAGCAACGCGGGATCCGAGCCACGTCTGCGACCTATACCACAGCTCACGGCAACAACGGATCCTTAACCCACTGAGCAAGGTCAGGGATCGAACTCTCAACCTCATGGATACTAGTCGGATTCGTTAACCACTGAGCCACAACGGGAACTCTTCAGTACAAGTCTTAAAAAAGAGAGGTTTGGATAGAGCACGATTCTTCTATTTTTGAAAGACAAATGTGGCAAAGAAATTCTCTAAGAGGGTTAGTGTAACTTGCAGTAGAGGTGAGCTGTGTGAGTCCTCTTTATGGTAGGAATTAAGGGGCTTGACAAATTGGCGGAGTTCCCGTCATGGCTCAGTGGTTAATGAACCTGACTAGTATCCAGGAGGATGCGGGTTCGATCCCTGGCCTTGCTCAGTGGGTTAAGGATCCGACATTGACGTGAGCTGTGGTGTAGGTTGCAGATGCGGCTCGGATCCTGTGTTACAGTGGCTGTGTTGTAGGCCGGCAGCTACAGCTCTGATTTGGTCCCTAGCCCGGGAACCTTCATCTGTCGTGGGTACAGCCCTAAAAGATAAAAGACAAAAAAAAATTGGTAATTCTCAGAAAACTAAATATAGAACAACCATATGACCCAGCAATCCCACTCTTGGGCATATAGCCAGACAAAACTTTCCTTGAAAAAGACACATGCACCCATATGTTCATTACAGCACTATTCTCAATAGCCAAGATGTTGAAACAGCCTAAATGTCCATCAATAGATGAATGGATTAAGAAGATGTGGTATATATACACAATGGAATACTACTCAGCCATAAAAAAGAACAAAATAATGCCATGTGCAGCAATATGGATGCAACTAGAGACTCTCATACTAAGGGAAGTCGGTCAGAAAGAGAAAGACAAATACCGTATAATATCACTTATATCTGGAATCTAATAGACGGCATAAGTGAACTTTTCCACAGAAAAGAAACTCATGGACTTGGAGAACAGACTTGTGGTTGCCGAGGGGGAGGGGGAGAGAGTGGGATGGACTGGGAGTCTGGGGTTAATAGATGCGAACTGTTGCCTTTGGAGTGGATAAGCAATGAGATCCTGCTGAATAAAACTGGGAACTATTATCTAGTCACTTGTGATGGAGGATAATGTGAGAAAAAGAATGTATGTGTGTATATATATATATATATATGTATGGCTGGGTCACTTTGTTGTACAGTAGAAAATTGACAGAATGCTGTAAACCAACTATAATAGAAAAAATGAAAATCATTATAAAAATTGGTAATTGATTTTTTTCATGATAAAAACTCAGAAAAGCAGCTGGACATGTTGGTGGAATTCTCTTTGATTTGGATCTTTTCTGGACCTTAGCACCATAGGGAGGGAGACAAAAGAAGTGACTTGACTGCATTAGTTTCTTACGTCCATTTTAAGAAATTGTCATGATTTTAGTGGCCTGAAACAATGCAGATTCATTTTACTGTTCTGAGGGTTGCAAGTCTGGAAGGGGTCTCACGGCTAAAACCAGGTGTCAGCTCTTTCTGTCCTGGAGGCCCTGGGGGAGAATCTGTACCCGGCCTCTTCCAACTTCTAGAAGCCACCTGCATCCCATGGCTCTGTTGATTCTGTTTTGTTTCGTTTTGCTTCTCTCATTACGTCCTCAAAGCCAGCAGTGTCTTTCTCACATGTCGTCGCTGTCACGGTGATCTCGCCCCACTTCCACTTCGAAGCGTCCTTGTGATCATGTTGGGCTCACCCGGACAATCCAGCGGAATCTCCCCGGGCCTAGGTCAGCTGATGAGCCACCTTAATTCTGTCTGCCGCTGTACCTCCCCCCTGCCGTGCATTTTACCAGATCCCCGCGTCCCAGGGACTAGAGGGGACGTCTCCGGGGCGGTGTTCTGCAGACCACATCGCTCTGGTGCTTCTCGTGAGGAGGCACCTCCTCTTTGTTTTGGCCTCACCCGCGACACGCGGAAGTTCCTGGGCTAGGAATCGAACCCACACACATCAGTGACCCGAGCCACAGCAGCGACAACGCTGGATCCTTTAACTGCTAGGCCACGGGGGAACTGCCGAGACCTCTTTGTCCTTGAGGAGATGTGCCCCATGGATGGGAAGGACCGCGGTGTCACGCAGACTTTTTCCAGCCGTGTTAAGCGTTTCTTGTCTAGAATAGCATCCCCCATTCAGAGGCAGGGCGCGTGCGTAGCAGCAGCCAGCTCTGGCCCGTGCATCCTGTTTGTGCGCCTCGCAGCCCTGTTTGTCATCAGGCTGCTAGAACAGAGAGCGTCTGCAGGTCAAAGTCTGCGTTGTTGTCGCCCGTGCTTAGGAGTGTTTTTGTACTTACTTTGGTAGCAAAGAGGATTTTTTTTGGTTTCAGGTAATGGAAATATCCCTGAACAATGGAGCTTGATAGGGAAAAGGAGCTCATTATTCTGGAAGAAGATATTGACGTGGTATTGTTTGGTGATTATTTTCCCAGACATCTGCTTTTTTTTTCTTCGTGTCACATGATGGACACCTCGTGCAGAGGAAGCCTGATGCATGCTGTTACTCTTTCCTGAATTTGTGGTAAAGGCTTATTTGGTTTAATTTCCCCCCGAATAGATCTTAAGGATACAAGGCTGAGTTTTTGGCTAAATACTGCTGTTCTTTCCCTTTTTTGCTCTTGCTGTAACCTCTCATTTTCTGAAACATATAAATATGTGTATGTATAGCATTCTAATAGAGGAATTTAAATTTTTATTTAAAGAATTATGAAAGTCACGTATCCTTAGAGGAAGAATGCAGTCGATAGAGAAAAGTGCATAGTTAAAAGGGGTCTTGTTAGCCTCGGGACGTTCGTGTGACTTTAGTTCTCTGTGTTATCCCCAAGGGCAGTTGACTTCCACACAGAAATAGTTCGCGTACCCCCAGTCCCTGCCCGGAGCAGCCGAGGCTGAGCTGTGCTTGGAGAGCCGCCACTTGGAAAAAATAAGAACCTCAGACCCGTTTGGTATCGAAAGTTGGGGCTTCTCACAGGTTGGAGACGGTGGGAGCAAGGGTGCGATCCCGTGGAGGCGCTGGGTGTCCACAGTGTGGAAACGTGGAGCTCAGTGCACATGCCTTATGGCGTTGGGGGCGCCCCTTTGGAAGCCCACACTCTGCGTGTGCAGGCGTCGGGGGGCGGCCATGTGATGCCGAGGGACAAAAGCATCCTGTTTATTAAACGAAAATGTTTTTATCAGGTCGCACTGGTATGTGCAAAGAAGAGCTTCTGTAACCCTCATAAGCACTAACTCCAGAGCTAAGTGGTGGGTTGGGGAGAGGCGGTGGGGCTGCGGGCCGGGCAGGGGTGCCTTTTTTGTTTCCCAGGTAGTATGGAAGGTGCCAAGAAAAGTACTGCAACCTCATGTCTTCTTGACAGTCACTGGAAGTGGCGGTGGCCGAATAGTGTTCACAGCCGGGGGGGATTTTGATTTCAGGAAGTGACGTCATCAGACTTACTTGATGTCTGTACCTTTTAGAAAGATGGCACGTGGTGCTTTCTGTGGACAGTTACTTTTCACGTCTGTAAAATCCTCAGATCTGTTGTGGTGGGATTTTTGCTTGCTTTAGAAAAAAGCATTTTAAACCAGTAAAATGCCATTGCATTCTTTGTTAAACTGCGAAAACCTAGCTATTTGGATGAGAGGCCGTTAGCGACAGGAACAGACCCAGAAGCCAGGCCAGACCCCGCGTCCAGTGTTCCTTCTCCCGTGCCATCCAGGCCTGCTCAGCGCGGCAGGACCCGACTGCTAAAGTGCGCTGAACGCACTGGACACCTTTCTCTTTCTCTCTGCTATTCCGCTTCCCTTCACGGTGGGAACTTTTCTGGGCAGCTGCTCTGTTTTCTGTTTCACTGATTTCTGTTCTTTTCTATTTTCCTCCCTTCTGCTTGCTTTGATTTCGTTTTCTCCTTTTTGCTCGTCTCTGAAGATGGAAGCTGAGGTTTAAGCTTTTTTTTTTAATCCTACATTTTCCAAAAGTGATTTAAGGTTGGTAGACATATAGGAATATGCATTAAAAAAAAAAAAAAAACTGAAAGGAAACTGCACCAAAGCGTTCAGGTGATGGGCCCCTGGGGGTTTGTTACATGCTTCCTTCCGCTTTTGCATGTGTCTGAAATTTTCCGTAATGTTAACCTTTCAAACTTTACCCAAGTGCTGAAGTAAGGAGGACATAGGCAGCTGCAGCTGGCCGAGCACGCCACCTCCTGAAGTGGCTGAAGTCTGAAGAGTTTCCAGACTCTCCGCCAGCAGCCCCTAAGGAGAGGCTGAGCGCTCCCGGGAGACGCTCGGGCAGGTGACTGGGCCTGTGTGCCTGGCAGCCCATGTCCCAGGTGGGAAAGGGGGAGGCTCTTTTCAGGTCACTTCCTCTGTAGTGCACATCGGGGCTCCAGGACCGCGCCCAGCCAGGGGCTGCCTAGCAACCGAGCAACACAGAGGGCAGGTGTCTTCTCAGAGGGGCAGAACTGAAACCGTGCAGACACTCGGGGAAGCTGCAGTGGGGAGGCAGGTAAACTTGGTGACTATAGTAAAGGAGGAAAAAACCCCAAACCTGGTTATTTTTTGCTTCTTTTGATCCACTGAGTCTCTTAAAAACCTCTGCTTGAAAGCGCAAAACCTTCTAAGGGGAATTCTGAATGGCCTACAGCAAAACCACATCAATCAGATGGTTCCAGCTGGAAGAATGCACTTAACACTCAGCCGACCCCTCCTTCAGTTCTGGACATAAATTCCCTACGAGGCGTGGACAGGGGTATCTTTCCTCCTTGCCGTGCTGGGTTGTTGTGAGGTCAAATGAGACAATTCATGGGACAGTAATTCACATGAAACTGCTGAAAAATTGTGACGTGTAAGGTTTGATAAGGAAAAATTTGGAATTACTAGATAAACTGAAGCTTGGGAATTATATTATGTGGATTTTATTTACAACAACAACAGAAGCTTAAAATTAGTTCCAGTCATTCTGTGGACTGTTCCGTAGTTTTTTCAAAGGGCAAGTGTTTTTCTCGGCATTAAGGTTTGAATACAGACGATTTTTAGTGGCATCTGCCGGGGGAGGACCCTCATCTTCCTGGAGGACAGAGGTCTTGCGGGAGAAGGAGCAAGACTCCAGAGGCGAGGCTGGCAGCCGACTGGCTCCCCCGGCTCCGTAGCGGCTGGAAACAGGCAGTCGCTCCCCTAAGTCGGAACCAGACAGCTGGCTCACGTGGCGCCCAGCAGACACCGGAACCCAGGCGGGGGGTGCTGCCACCCCCACACCAAGTGCCAGGGGGTGACAAGACGAGCCCAGACGATGGCCATGCTTGAATTGGGCTGGTGTGTAGCTGAGGACCCAGGACCCAGGGCTTTAGCACCTTGTGTAACAGCAGACACGCCCGCCCCTCCCCTGGGAGCCGCAGTTCACGCTGTGGTCTCCTTGACCAAACGAATGTGATAGAAAGATATGTGGCGACGCAAGGGCCCCGTGGTGGCCTGCCTCTGCCAAGCACAGGCTAGCATGGTTGCACCGTGGTTTAATGGCCTCTTTTGTTGGTCGTCTGGAAGTTTCCTCTCTGTTCCTGTAACATACCCACTAACATCATTGTTGGTAAAGCTTGTCCCCTGTTTCTGATTTTTCTTCTTTTTTGGCTGCCCCATGGCATATGGAGTCCCTGGGCCAGGGATCAGATCCGAGCTGCAGTTGTAAGCTATGCGCAGCTTTGGCAACACCGGATCCTTTCACCTACTGGGCCGGGGATCAAAGCTACATCCTGGCGCTGCAGAGATGGCCGATCCTGTTGTGCCATAATGGGAATTCCCTGATTGTTTTTTTAGGACAGATTCCTGTAAGAGGAATCACCGGGTCAGTGACTAAAACTTTTTTATTTTTAGTTTCTTGGTATGTACTGGTAAGTGATTTTCCAGAAAGTTCTGTCACATTTACATTTCACACTAGTATATGATGATATTTGTTGATTTATCCTTCCAAACACTGAATTATTTTTTAGTCACTAGTTATTTTGTTTTGTTTTTTTTCTTCTCTTTTTAGGACGGTACCCACTGCATATGGAAGTTCCCAGGCCCGGGGTTGAATCGGAGCTGCAGCTGCCGGCCTACGCCACAGCCACAGCAATGCGGGACCGGAGCCACATCTGTGAGCTACGCCGCAGCTGACAGCAACGCCATATCCTTAACCCACCGAGTGAGGCCAGGGATCGAACCTGCATCCTCATGGATACTAGTCAGGTTTTTAACCTGCCGAGCCACAATGGGAACTCCTAGTCATTAGTTTCTGATGTAACATTTAAATATTTTTTTCTGTCTCTCCTCCTTTTGCTAGTGTGGCTTTGTTCTAAGTGTTTAGTGTTTGTATAAATCAGAATGAGAATTACAGCAGCTTCTTTCCCAGGTCATCTCATGTTAACTTATTGAACAGATACTTACAGGTCAGGTGCTGGGCACTCTGTGGGTCTTGGAATTTAAACCTGCACAGTTCTCAGGGCCCTTAAGTTCTAGATGGAAGGAAAACTTTGACCTTTGAGAAAGGAGCAGGTTTTTCTGGTTAGTGCATGCTTCATCCAGGTGTGTTTCTCTGTTGAGTTCAGAGAGTATCTTAAGAGTTAAAGCTGAAAACTCATCCGATTTCCACCTTGTGCTTACTGGGCACAGGCCAGCGGTGGAGCTTTGTTCTCCTGCTTTCTCAGCACTTCTGTGTCTCCTCGCAACAGGCGAGGCCTTTTTATAGACAGCTGTGTCCACAAATTGTGTTAAAGACTTTTGCTTGAGTCCACACAAACCGTGATTTAATTCTGAACAGGTAGGTCTCAGAATTCCTTAGGTAAGGGCAGTGCCTTTTAGGGACTCTGGTGGAAAGAAGCTTACAGTTAGCTTGATTAATTTTTTTTAGGGCCGCACCCATGACATATGGAGGTTCCCAGGCTAGGGGTCCAATCGGAGCTGTAGCTGTCGGCCTATGCCACAGCCACGGCAGAGCAGATCCAGTCTGCATCTGCGACCTATACCACAGCTCACAGCAACGCTGGATCCTTAACCCACTGAGCGGGGCCAGGGATCAAACCTGTATCCTCGTGGATGCTAGTCAGATTTGTTTACCAGTGAGCCATGAGGAATTCCTGATTAATTGGTTTTTAATACTCTTTCCAAAATGCATTGTTATGTATCTTCCATCTGCTAGCCGTAGTGTTTACTGTCACCCTATGCCTTGGGCCAATGACCTTTGTCTTCTAAGGGCCCGGACTTGGGATAACGACACAGCTGTACTTGCCTCATAGGTCATTGTGAAGGGTCCAGTGAGGTGCTCCATGTACATCAGTGGGGGGTGGGAGGGTGACACTCAGCAGGTTTCTGGGGAGTGTCGCCGGCAATGCCATCATCAGCGGGCAGTGGAGAGCTTCGTAGGACGTCCACAGCAAACTAAGATACCAGTGGTGACGTTTAAACATCTCAGTTAGTCATAACAAGTACATTCATTTCTAAGTATCTTTTTACTATAAACTTCCCTGGTTCCCCCTTCTTGTCATTTTTTTTTTAATTAACTTCTTTGAGGTATGAATTACATAAATGGTATCCATTTGAAGTGTACACTTGGAGATGTAGTTGACAGATGTGCACAGCACAGAAGCCACTGCCGCAGTCGAGATACGGTGCATTTGGGCTGCCCTGAAAAGCTTCTCCATGTCCACTCACAGCCCGTCCCTCCTGCCTCCCCAGGCACCTGTGGGTCTTTTTGTCACCACAGTTGGTTTGTGTTTCCAAGAATCTTATATAAATAGAACCATACAGTGTATTCTCTGTTGTGTCCGGCCCTCACTCAGGACGAAGTGTTTGAGATCCATTGTTGGGGTGTCAGTCCTTCCTTTCTACTGCCCAGTGTTGTCGCACTGTCTGGATGGACCGCAGTGTATTTATCCAGCCACCTGTCGTGATCATGTGCCTTGTTTCGGGTCTGGGACCATTGTGAGTAAAGCTGCTGTGAGCATTCACTTAAGGTCATCATGTGGACATGTTTTCATTTCTCTTGGGTTGATACCCACGGGTGGAGTGATTGGGTTGTATGGCGGCTTTTTCCTTTTCTCCTAAAAAACGTTTTGTTACATGTAAAATGTGATAAGAACTGTACGCATGAATGGTATGTAACCAGTGTTAGAGTAAGTCTTAGAAAATCTTTTATTTAGTATGATAGGCAAATCAGTTAAAGAATGTTTTAATATGTTATCATTTTGGTTTTTTTTTTTTAAGTTTCATTGGAGTATAGTTGACTTAGTTGTGTTAGTGTAGGCGGAGTAAATGGCTTGCGCCCACACGATTCCTTTTCCGATTCTTTCCCCACACGGGTCATTACACAGCACCGAGCAAGCTTCCCTGTGTTACTTACCTGTTCTCTATACAGCAGTGTGTGTGTGTTAACCCCAACCTCCGAATTTATCCGTCCCTGTACCATTGCGCATCAATCCAAAAAACCTGGATTTCCCTGGGAAAACAAGTGACGCGGGAGTTCTGTGCTGGTCTAGTGGTGAGGACTTAAGCATTTGCTGCCACGGCTTGGGTTCTATCCGTGGTCTTGTAACTGGGGTCCCACATCAAGCTGCTGCGGGTAGGGGCCAAAAAAAAAAAAAAGCCATAAAACTTGTAACAGTCACAAAGTAAATGAGAACATTTTTTTTCTGTTCTTATAAAAAATTACAGTTTTGTAAATGGGAGAGAACATAAATTCTTGCGGTTGGGCAGATGCACCCAAGATCACTGCTAGATCAGGGACAGAGGGTGAGGTGGCCCCCGGGTGGCCCGTGTGCCTGTGCCTGCGCCCCCTGTGCTTTCCCTCCGCGGGGCTGCCCCACACGGCGGGCCGAGCCGCGCCCCGGTGGCTCCCACGTGACTTACGTGGACGAGCCTTCGGGGGTCACTTTATTCCTCCCCGCATGCAGCTGCAGGCTGGGCGCCCTCTCCTGTCACCGACCAGGCCTCCGCTGCCCACTGGTTTGCACCAGTGCCTCGCAAAGTGGGTCTTCCTTTAAAAAGAAGTGGGGGAGGGTGTTGATATTTTTTTTTTTTACAAAAGGATTACTCTGTAAAATCTTTTTTAGAACAATTCTGTTGTTTAGGGGGGTTGGGTGTTTGAACTACTAGGCAGATAATCTTCTGCTTTGGAATTAAAATATTAAAAGTTATTCTAAACAATCAGTGGTGTATGTCCCCAGACAAGTTAGATGGCAGGAGCTAAAAGTGGTTTAACTTAGTTTAAAGTTGGGGAAATTGGCCTTTTCATAATCGCAGTATGGAGAACCGCCTATTTAGTCCACTTAGGACCTGCTAGGTACCGTTTTCGTCCTAATCGGCAGTACCGCTGAACTTAGTGGTTGTGGTCCTGCGCGACTCCCGCAGCTGAGTGCGCAGACCCCACGTGCTGACAAGGCCCGCAGAGAGCCCTCTGAGCCTCTGTTTGCAGTTGTCAGCCGCTGGGGAGCGGGGCAGGGAGAGGCCTGGCCCCAGTGTCCTCACGCTCCTCCCGGTGGCGCGTCCCCCAGCTCAGGCACATGCCTGGAGACTGCGGGAAAGGAGTGAATCTTTGGGAGAGATGGGCTGACCCCTGCGTGTCCTCTTTTTCTCCATGGTAGTCTTGGATGCCTTATTTTCCGAGCAAGATCGTACATGACTTTTTGGCGGGAAGACTGTCTTTACTAAGCAAGAAGTTTTGTGCTCTACAGCACTACTTTAACTCTGCAGTTCATTAGGCGTTTTATATTTTCAATATAGGATTTAATTTGTGCCATCGCTTTGTGATGAGAGGTTTGTGACATTATTTCCATTTTCTGGGTCAAAATTACCAACTCACAGATGTGCTTTTGCAGAGTTCCTGGTCATCACCCTGACCACTGACAGCGTTATGTCCTGATAGTCTCCAAACCAGTTAATCGCTGATAGAGACTGTCCTCCAGTTAGACATGTTTTAAAGGTAATTTATCTGAAAATTGCTACGAAATGCATATGATAAAATTCTTTCCTTTACAGTTGGAGAGCGAGCAATAAATAGTCCTCTCTTTCCTTTCCAAGTTCTGAACTACTGGGAATAGAGAAAGGAATCGGAAAGCGGAGGTCAAACTACCAGCCTTGGAGTTCCTGTTGCGGCTCAGAGCGGGTGAATCCGACTAGGAACCATGAGGATGTGGGCTCGATCTCTGGCCTCGCTCAGTGGGTTAAGGATCTGGCGTTGCCGTGAGCTGTGGTGCAGGTTGCGGACGCGGCTCGGATCCAGTGTTGCTGTGGCTGTGGTGTAGGCCGCCAGCTCCAGCTCTGATTTGACCCCTAGCCTGGGAACCTCCATCCTACCAGCCTTGTAACTGGTGAAGAGAAGGCGTCCTCCTACCTCCAGGCATCTGGGAATAGGTGGCAGATTTGCCAAGTCAGTCAGGTTTCTCCTCCTCCCCCTAATCGGGTCTTTGGAACATTTGGGGTCACCATTTGGTAACACCAGTAGCTTTAGGCACTACTGCCAGCTCCCAGGTTTACACAGCCAGTCCTCGTTGTTTGTGATTCCGTGTTTGTGTTTGCCTGCTCCGCAGAATCTGTTTGTAACCCCAGACTGACACGAAGGTGGTGCTTTTGCTGGCATCTGTGAACGCGCCCAGGCAGTGAGAAGTGCTGCTCCCACTGCGGGTTCCTGGGCCCTGGGGGTGAGGCCTAGCTCGGCCTCCGTGCAGGCCTCAGGCCTCAAACCCCGGGTAGTGCCACGTTTCTGCCCTTTCTGTTGGTCACTTCTCTGTTTAAAATGGTCCCAAGTGCCGTGCTGGAGCGCTGGAAGGCCGTGCTGTGCCCCCGGAGAACGCCCGCCTGATAGACCTGTCAGCAAGGTGCCCTGAAACAGACACACCTGAAAGCGGCTTATGTGTTGACCCACTGAGAAGACGGGATCAGGGGCTCGTAGAAACCTCATCCTGCATTTCCCCCGGGAATGTCGGTTCGGTGTCGGGCAGTTCAGGGTCAGCAGCGACTTTCTGGACGGCTACCTTCCTGACTTAGGAAGACCGCTGTGTCTCTAGCCCTCTTCTCCCCTGACGCCTTAGGCCTGGGTGGCTCACTGCTTCACTGTCTTCCCCAAGGACGGCTGAAGGGGGGCCTCGCACCCAGCTAGGTGTGGCAGAGCCCCGGCCGTCCCCGTCCTGGGAGGCAGCTTGTCCACCCACGTGGCGTGCAGGTCACGTGCTGGGAGACAGCCCTGATTCCGCCGGTCCCCCTGTGGCCGTGTCGTCATTAGCGGTGCTGTGCGTTCTGCCTCCGCGCTGTCCTGAAGGCCCCACCCTCCTCCACCCCTGCTGCTGCTGCTGCTGCTGCTGCTGCGGCAGCGGAGGCCTCGGCGTTGCTCCCGGGTGGCCGTCGCTGAGCGCCCGCAGCCCCTGCCCTCTGGGCGCCTGATTCGCTGCCCGGTCTCAGACCCAGAGCGGGGCGCCGAGAAAGATTGCATGGCGTTGTTGTGGGAGCCCGTGGTGGTCTTTGGGCGATGGTGGCTCTGCAAGCTGAGAGCTGCCTCTGAACTTGGTGGGAGTATCTCCGAGACTAAAAGGGAGGTTTTTTTTAAAAGGGGAAATATGCATCTGAACCATAGTTTCAGTAAGAGCTTGGAGAAAATCTTGAAGAAACGCCCTTTGAAAAATAGATTATTAGAGTTCTCTTTTTTGTCTTGTATTTTACTAAAGCCTTCTAAATGAGATTAGATTTTAGACAGAAGCCGTGGTTTCCACTAAGTTTGTTTTTAAGATCAGTGACAAGTACCCAGAAGGAGCTGGGACCTGCCGCTTGCGTGGTGCCACCTTCCCGCCCTCTCTGGTTCCCCCCCGCCCCCGGAGGCGTGGGCTCGCCCCTCTGTCCTGTGATGGCTTCATCTTCAGGGCCCTGGCTCCTTTCCACTCTTCAGTTTGCTCTCCGAGCTGAGTGAAGGATGGGTGGAGTGCACCGGTTTTGTAACGTCGGTTTTGTGGTTTCACAGAGAAAGAGGGTGCTGTGTAGTCAGAGGCAGAACGGGGGCGGAGGAAGCAGGAGGGCGGCGAGCGGCGCCTGCGCGTCAGAGGGGGTGCCTCTGCATCAGAGGGGGTGCCCGTGCATCAGAGGGGGTGCCCGAAGCAGAGACGCACCTGTGCCCCCCGGGCCCTTCCCACTCTGAGTTCTCGGAGAACCGTGCTTTCATAAACACACTCACGGTTCATGCCATGATGTCAGCTGTTTGCATATTTATTGAAGGCTGGACATTTTTTTCTAAAAATGATGAATTGAATTTGGTTTAGAAGTGCACAGAACACTCAGTGTGGTGATTCCCCCCCCCCAGCATTAATCTTGTATTCTCCTGAGTCAGAAAAGTACCAGAAAGATCATTTCTCGAAATATTAGTTGAATTTTTCATAAATGGCTGGAGCTTGTAATGTATTACTTTAATCCAGTTAAAGAATGAACTTTCCTGGTAGCTTAGCCCCCAACCACCCCCTGCAAAGCCGTTAGGCTTGTTTGATCTGTAAACATGTCCCTTCTGACTCAGGACAGTGTGGAAACCGGCCGTGGATCCTGCAGTGCGATGGTGAGAGTTTATACCGAGCTGACGGCATACCCGACGTGATTACGTGAAAGCGTAGAACGCTTTTTCAGCAGACACTCTTCATCTTTGAGAAGGGGAGTCTTTGTTCATAGAATCATAAACGGTTTAGAGGGGAAGCTTACCACAAGTGTGAGTTTGTTTCCGGTATATGGGGCGTGGTGGGTGACAGTGAGGGGAATGTGGCATAAGGGGAGTGGTTTTCCGGAGCTGGACTCCGAAGCTTAGGTAGGATTCAGAAAGAAAAATGAAAAATACCTTAAAATTCATTTTATCACAGTGATATATGTACACGGTTTAAAAGATCATGCACCACAGAAGAATTTACAGGTGGAGTTCCTATCGTGGTGCAGCGGAAACGAATCCGACCAGGAACCATGATGTTGCGGGTTCGACCCCTGGCCTCACTCAGTGGGTTAAGGATCCGGCATTGCCGTGAGCCGTGGTGTAGGTTGCAGACGTGGCTCGGATCTGGCATTGCTGTGGTTGTGGTATAGGCTGGCAGCAACAGCTCTGATTAGACCCCTAGCCTGGGAACCTCCATATGCCGCAGGTGCGGCCCTGAGGCCCTAAAAAGACAAAAGACTAAAAAAAAAAAAAATTTACACACATGCTTGTAACAGCGTTCATAATAGTCAAATGTCTGTCAACTGATAAATGAATAAACAGAAAGATATAATATTCTTTGACCATAAAAAGGAATGAATTGCTGATACATGCGACGTGCAATGAACTCTGAAAACATTATGCTGAGGAAAAGAACCCAACACAGAAGGCCCTGCATTGTACGTGGGCAAAAATCCATAGGGTTGGTGATTGCCAGCGACTTGGGTGTAGAGGCAGGGAGAGTGATTGCTCATGGGTGGGGGGTTTTCTTTTGAGGATGATAAAAACGTTCTAGAATTAGAGGTGATCATTATGTAACTTTGTGAATATACTAAAAACCACTTTGAAAGAGAGAACTGTGTGGTTTGTGAATTATATATCAATTAAAACAGATTCTACCTTAAGGAAACTCAACATACTGATGCCATTTTCAAGTTAAAGTAATTTTTCAAATATTGTTGAGTCTTCACATAGTGGAATGTGTAATCCACACTAATTCCTCAATGTAATCAACAGTAATTCCATTTGATCTCTTTGTATTTGGAAGCACTGCACCGATTTCAGCCCCTTTATTTAAAGATTTATCTAGAAGTTCTCTTATGGTGCAGGGGGTTCAGGATCCGGTGTTGTCACTGCTGTGGCGTGAGCTAGATCCCTGGCCTGGATGCCACAGGCACAGCCGTAGGCAAGGCCAAAAAAAAAAAAAAAAAATTACCTAATGTACACATAGGTCTTTTAAATAATAAATACAAACATTTGCCATCATGGAGAAGAGGAAAATACGTTACATAACTAACAAGGTCATTTTGACAAAGAGCGGTTTCCACCTTGAGACCCTTTTCCTAGGGGCAGCATTTTGGACTTTTTAAACCTGTTTAACAATACTCTTGTTTCTTCTTCTTCTTCTTCTTCTTTTTTCTTTTTATGGCCACACCTGAGGCATTTTGAAGTTACCCGGCCAGGGGTCAAATCAGAGCTGCAGTTGGGACCTACGCCACAGCACAGCAACATCTGATCCTTAACCCACTAAGCGAGGTCCGGGATCAAACCCGCATGCTCGCAGAGACAACGCTGGGTCCTTAACCTGTTGAGCCTCAACAGAAACTCCCGTTCTTGCTTCTAGGTTGTCAGTTTCAGACATGCTGTGTGTACTTCGTGTAGCCACAGAGTGTACCCGCACTGAGCCGTGTAGTGTCTGCAGTTGTGCTGCCTTCTCGGTACAGCTGTTTTCCTTTCGCCTGGTTTTCTTTGAAATTGGCAGTTGTGTTCTGAAATCGTGCAGCTCTGCCCCACGCTTATCTGTGTTTTCTCTCTGCTTCAGCACGTCGGTCAGTGGTGTCCTGGGACAGTGCCCGTCAGGTCTCTGCTCAGGGCCAGGTCAGTTGCCCTCAGGTCCGCTGTGCAGCCTGTTTCCACCCCCTCCGGGGCACTCGGGATTACCTATGGTGGGTCACCCTTTCCTAAGTCTGTGTCTTTCCGGTGTTCAGTTCACCTTAAGTTTGCAGAGCCACGTCTCATTTCCTAGGAAAGGGTGTGTGAGGAGGTCTGTGTTTGGAGTCTGCATCTTAGGAAATGTCTTAGTTCGTCCTTAACGCTTTTGGGCATAAGGTTCTTTGAGTGAAGTTTTCTTCTGATTTTAAAGGCTGCGTGTGTGTGTGTGTGTGTGTGTGTGTGTGTGTGTGTACATTAGGTCCGTGGAATTTACCCAGGTTGTTTCGTGTAGTCCTAGTTTGTTCACTTTTACAAATGTATGATATTTTGTCTTTTGAATATACCACGGTTAAAAAAAAAATCTGTTCCAGTTTTCATGGACATTTAGGTGGTTTCCATTTCAGGGCTGTGGCTGCAGACACCGCCGTGATGGTTTGCGCTCACACTTCCTGGTATTCAAGTGAAGGACGCTTCCCCAGCGGCTTTTACAGAAAACTCAGTTTTTTCAGCTCTGTCACGTCAGGCATTTAGATCTACGTGGGGCTTTTCTGGGCTCCGGATTCTGCTCTGTTGGTCTGTCCCCTGTCAGAACCACGTGTCTTAATGCCGCAGACAGACAGGGAAGCCTGCCGGGCTTGTGATTTGCAGTGGCCTTGAATCTGTGGGTCACCCGGGAAAACTGACACTGAGTGTGCTGGGTCCGTGTGTTTACAAGGACCTCTTCTCCAAGAAAGTTTTAGAATTTTTTCCCATTAAACTCTTGCCCATTGTTGATAGATTTATTACCAAGTGTTTAAATACTGTTAGTTGCTAATGTATTAACATGCATTTGTGCTTCATATGTTGACTCTGTAACCAGTAGCGTTGTTAGCCTCTGTGAATTGTTCTAACAATTTTTCTTTAGGGTTCTTGTGGTTGCGGTGTTTTCCTGTTTGTTTGTCTTCGGTTTTTACCTTTTCTCTGCGGACGGTCAAACCACCTGCGATATCATTGTTTCCTTTTCTCCCGCTTTGCAGTCGTTGTGTCCTTTTTCTGGCCCCATTTCATTAGCTGGAGCAGAGGGACTCAGTTGTCCTGCGGCTCCCCCTGACGGATGAAGATCGGGCTGGAAAGCCCTCCGGCGTGGCACCAGTGAACTTGCTGAGAGGGGGCACCCTTCATTTTCCCCCATCTTAATGGAGACGCTTTCAGTGTTTCCCCACAATGTGTAACATTTACTGTAAATTGTAAATACCTTTATCATTTTTAAGAAAGATTCCTCCTGTTTCCATTTTGCCAGATGTTTCTCGGTCATGAATGGCTGTTCCATTCTTTCAGTGCTTTTCTTCCAAGTACACGGGTGATGTTGTTCGTGAATGTACAGCCGAGTCATGAACTCGTCTGGCCCCGCACTGTCTCGTGTGGTGGCCACGACCGAATACTTGAAGTCTGTTCTAGGTGTGAAACACACACTGGATTTCGAAACCTTAGTATGAAAGAAACAATGCAAAATACCTTATCTATTCTATTATATATTGAAATGATACAGTTTTAGATCTGTTGTGTTAAATAACCTATTTCATTAAGGTTACTTTACATTTCGTCTTTTAGTTGATGTGACTACTAGAAAATTTTAAGTAACATGTTTGGCTCACGTGTTGTTTATGGATGGCACTGGCTAGATGCATCAGTGTTTGTACGCAAATTTATTTTATAATAATATATTAAGTACTTGCTAGATGTCTGCATTGTTTTAAGCACTTTTACAAAAGTCCCATGAAATGGGAAAATGTCCTCCACCCTTGGATGAGAACCTGAAAGGGTGAGTAACTCGTGTCCGCAGAGCTCGTGAACAGTCAAGCCAGGCCTCTGACACAAGCAGCTGACTCCTGGCCTGTGCTTTTAGCCACTACGTGTACCAACCGTGGGGCATTTTAGATCAGTGGGGAAAGGGTGTGCTTTTCAATAAATGCTCTTAACAACTGTCTGTTCAGAAAAAAATTAGGTCCCCTTTGGCATTCTGTACTTGAAAAACCAAACCGAAAAAACTCCAGATGGATTATTGGTCAAAGTGTATCTTATGTGTGTCTGTATACTCTCACCTAGAATCCATCTGGGGCTTTTTGTTTTGTTTTGCATCTTTAAATATAGAATGACAAATACAGATATGTAAAAGATATTATATATGTATACATGTGAATTTTAAAGTGAACATTTTTCCAATTTTATCGAGAAGGAACACAACTTCCTGAGCAGGTCACAAAACCTAGAAGCCATGAAAGAAAAAACAATTGACAGTTTTGACTTCATATGAATGAACTTAATATACAAATATTCTTTTTCAGCTGCACCAGTGGCTCATGGAAGTTCCCGGGCCAGGGATTGAACCTGCACCGCCTCAGAGACAATGCCAGATTCTTAACCCAATGTGCCACAGCGGGTACTCTGAAATATATTCTTTCTGTTTTATGTTGTGTGACAAAAGCTCTCACAAAAAATGTAAGACAGGCAGAAAAAGTTGGAGAAGATATTTGCCACACTTAAGAAGAAGATTACTATCTGAAAGGTAAAGAATGTCTACAAACCAATAGAAAGACAAACAACAGAAAAATAGGACAAAGGTTATGAACAATTCAGAGAAGAAACTCAGATAGCCAATAAGCATAAAGGTTCTGTATTCCTAATAAACAGGGAAGTTTAAATTACAGCAGCCACAGGTTATCAAAGTGTTGGTGGGGTCGGGGGAAGTGGACGTCCTGGTGGTGGTGTCTGGCGGGGAGCAGCTGGTGCCATTTCAGAAAGCAGTTGGGTAAGTCTGTCCCAGTTAAATGGTTTGTTTGGTTTTTTTTTTTGCTTTGCTTTTTTTTAAGGCCGTATCTGCAGCATATGGAGGTTCCCAGGCTAGGTGTCAAATTGGAGCTACAGGTGCCAGCCTACGCCACAGCCACAGCAGCGTGGGATCCAAACTGCACTTGAGACCTACACCACAGCTCACGGCAACGCCAGATCCTTAACCCACTGAGTGAGGCCGGGGATCAAACCCACATCCTCATGGATACTAGTCAGCCTCATTAACCGCTGAGGAAATTCCTAAAAGTGTGTGTATGGTTTCTAAATACCATTCTCCCTTAAATGGAGATCTTGGTTTCTAAATACCATTCTCCCTTAAAAGGAACCAGCGATCCTTGGTGAAACGGGTGATGCTGGGGCTGAACAGGGAAAAATAGCCAATGAGCCTGCCTGGAACTCTGGTGATGGCAGGAGCGAGCAAGTGCGCAGAGAATGCCAGGCACAGGGCGAAGCCACTGGAGCCGACTTGGGAACCACCCGGCCGTTGGCACGGAGATTGGTGGGTGAGAAAGGAGGCTGAGGAGGACCTCCACTCGGAGTATCTCCCAACACGCCGAGGAGTCAGCAAAGGACTTAGGGACAGTCACTGCACCGAGGCCTGCCGGACTCACCCCCCAGATGTTCAGGGTTACCGTCACTGGTAGGGGGATTCATGCGTGTCGCGGACTCTGATGTGATGACCGAGACGAGCACAGCCTCCTTTTCTGTGCCATTCTTGCCCAGAACGCATAGCTGCACTTGACTCAGGAGAAAACTACAGGCAAATCCAAATTGCGGGACATTCTACAAAATAACTGAGCAGTACTCTGCGAAGTGTCAGGGTCGTGACACACAGGACCGGGAACTGTCGCAGTCAGAACTAATTGTGGTGGGGGCTCCTGGATTGGATCCTGGACCAGAAAAAAAGGACCTTAGCAAACTGGTGAGGTTCTCATAGGATTGCCAGACTGCCTATTAGCACCATATTCTTGTTATTTTCCTGGTTTCAGTAACCGTAGGAGGCTGTGTAAGATGGTAACCCCAGGGGAAGCTGGGTGAAGGGCATATGGCAGTGCCATGATTTTGCATTTTTTTTCTGCAGGTCTAAACTTATTCAAAATAAAGAGTTAACTGCTGCTGATACCGGTTGACTCTATTTCAGCATTTCTGCATCTCTTACACACACACACTTAAACACACACACTTCTGCAAGAAGATAGACGTGGAGGGATGTTGATTGCAACAGGGCTCATGCTGGCAGCATGGGAAACAACTTAAAGTTTCATCAGTGGGAAATCAAAGGCTAGCACACATTTTACTGTGTAATGTACCAGTTTTAAAAACCTGAGGTCCATCTTTATGCTCCAACATAGGAAAACCTCTAAGGCATAATAATTGCGGGGGGAAAAAAAAAAAAAAACAGCTTGTAGGGGTCCCCAGTGTGGCTCACTGGGTTAAGGATCTGGCGTTGTCACTGCAGTGGCTCAGGTTGGTGCTGGGGCACAAGTTCGATCCCTGGCCCAGGTGCGACAAAAAATAAACAAAAACTTGTAGAAAAACACATACTGTTTAATCTTGTGATGTAGGCAGCAATAAAAGGACTTTTATTCTAGGGTTTTATGTGTTCTGCACCCTCGCCCCCACCCCAGAGGGTAGTAACCATTGATTTCTTCTGTAATTTGAACACAGGAAGAAAAGAAACAGTACATTCTGTTTTCCTTCAATGAGGTAATCCCCCTTTTGTGTTTAAAAAACTCAGAATGATCATTTAATATTTATGCTTTATTTCCTAAGCAGTGTACTGGGATAAAAATAAGACCAGAATTCAGCCTTTAGGAAAAATTTTCTTACTGGTTTGCATTTTTGTTTCTTAAACTTACCTCGATAGAGAGAGGCTGTCGTCTGGGCAGATTCAGAGTTAAGGGAAATCACATTTGGTGACTTTTACACCATGGGCACCTGTCCGGTCTCTGTGCCCGGAGGACGCGTCCCGTCAGGCCGAGGGAGGAGCTTCACACCGTCCCGGGAGGAGCCTGGCGGGCTTGGTGTTGGCAGGTTGTGGTTGGTGTGGTCGGCGTGGCCCCTGCCACGCTGTGCGTGCACGGGATGGTGACGGGGATGGTAGGAGTGTTGCCTGCTCCACTCCCGGGTTGTTTTGATACTGAAGAAGTTCAGTATTTCTCTGACAGTATCTCTGTGTGTCTTTGGAAACTGATCCAGATTTTTAAAATTAAAATGATTGATTATGGTACAGTAGCCTGTGTCCCTTTCGTTGGGGTAACAGACCTCAGGCCGTCTAGCAGCTCCATGAGCCTGTTTCTTGTTCTGACTTCTGTACCCTTCAGTCTGAATCTGCGTTTCCTGGATGTCTTTTTCTTGCAAACTCCTTTCCATGTAGGTTTCCTGGCTGGGAGGAGGCTGTGCAGCACGCCCCCACCCCGTCCTCCAGTACAAATGCCATTCTGTGACCTTGGGTGTAAACTCATTTTCAAAAACAGTAGGGTAACTGGACTCAGGGTTTGTTTAGTGGACGGAAGTGGGGAGCCAGGCGGGGAGCCAGGCGGGCCAGGTCGTTAGGGCCCCTTGTGCGGGGCATCTTTGTCTGAAATACCCTTGCTCTCCCAGGCAGCGCCTGCTCATCCCTAAAGGTCAGCCTCTACGTCTTCCTGCAGGTTTGTGGCCACAGGGTGGGAGGTGGCGCTCCTTAGATCTGCTGAATACCAGGTAATGCCGCTAAGGTGGCGGGTTTTCTCAAAAGTGACTGCCCTTTTTTGGGACTCTTTTTTCCCCTGTTCTGCCTGCCTCTCCCAGGGTCTGATTTTTGGTGTTCTTCCTCCAAGAGCTCAGAGCACCGGCCTCACCTGCTAGTCCTGAGCAGACCAGACCATTGTCAACTTTAAACGATGTTTTCATGTCGCCAGCAGAGGGCAGCACAGATCGACTTTGCCACAGCCAGTAGTTTTGACTTCATTTTTTTTGACTTTATTTTAAAGGGCATTTAAAACTGTAGCAGCTGCTGTCTAGTGGCCGATTTTTTTTCAACATCAAGTTTAGCGTTCGTCTTTCTCATTTGTGAATCATACTGTTGCTTCCTCTTTGTGGAGGGAGGTGTTTCTGTTTAGCGTCATGAGTAAGTCACATTCATACTTTGTAAAGCGCCGCCGACACTGACAGTGTGTCACAGCGGCAGGCATGCGTCCTGCAGGGACAGCGTTCCATCACCATCAGGAAGCAGGTGATTATCCGGGTTCTCCTAAGGCCGGCGCTGCCCCCGCCCGCTCTGAGAGGCCTGCATCCAAGTGCAGATTCTCCCACGTGGGGGTGTTCTCCGAGCACCTGGCCAAGGTGTAGACCCCTTCTCAGGAAAAATGCACAGAAACCCCTATATTTTTCAGTTTTATGGCATTTATGGAATCGATAATAGGTTTTCCTTACGTAGAAAATAAGACCAGGAGTTCTTGTTGTGGCTCAGAGGTAAGGAGCCCAACTAGTATCCATAAGGACACAGGTTCGATCCCTGGCCTCGCTCAGTGGGTTAAGGATCCAGCGTTGCCATTGGCTGTGGTGTAGGTTACAGACGCGGCTCAGATCTGGCATTGCTGTGGCTGTGGTGTAGGCTGGCATCTGTAGCTCCGATTCGACCCCTAGCCTGGGAACCTCCATATGTTATGGGTGCGGTCCTAAAGAGACCACAAAAAAAGAAAAGAAAAAAGACCAAACTTTTTGAGGAACTGCATGTTTCTCATTGTTTTTTCTTGCAAAAATTCTTCTTGGAAAAAATTGAAATTTAAATTGTGTGCTTAAAGCAAACAAAGCATAAAAGGCACTATTTGGATTTTGTAAAAATATCTGATTGATTCTTTTTCTCTTGAGGGTAAAACTGCTAAAAATTCTGCCTCACGTCCTGGTGACTGTGATGGGGACGGGGTAAGCCCGGGTCAGCGGTTCTCTGACCTCTCTGCGTCGCACACCTGCTGTTTCCTGTGTCCTTGAGGCTTGTCTTTCTGTGCAGTACTGATTCCACGCTATTCGTGTCTGTGAGGAGAAACAGGAGACATCCGTGTTTTTCAGGTAACTCAGAAGTACCGTTCGGAAGAGTTTTGCGGTATTTCCAAGTGTCTGGATTTCTGTCTGCAGAAGGGTGACCGCTTTGTCACTTCCCACCCCGCTTGCAGATTCGCCTCCGGGCGCCTCGCCTGCCCCAGGTCCCTCTGCTGTTGGCAGCTTGTCAGGAAGGCTCTAAGCGGCAGCGCCGCCGGGAAGCAGCGCCGGCCCCCCGCCTCCGGGAGCAGGTGCCTCCTCCTCCCTTTCCGGGAAAACGAGGGGATAAGACAGAGTTGAGGGAAAATCCGCAGGCTTCGTGTGAGCGCCCTCCCTTTCCGCCTCCCAGCGCCCCGAGCGCCGCTGGCCGGGGGTGGCCCCCGCGGCGCGGTGGGGCTTGGAGACTCCTCTTTGCGTCGTCACGTGGATGCGGTGGGGTGCAAGCCGGGGCCTCACCCTCCTCGCGGGCAGCTGGCGTCTGGAGTGGGCGACGAGAACGAGAAGCGGGAGGCGTTCTTCGCGCGGAGAGGGCCTGTGTCTGGAGCCTGGTTCGGGGGTGGGGGGCGGGCGGGCGGCAGGACACTGGTTTTCAGTCTTAAGCCTTAGGTCCTATGTGCTTTTCCTACGACGCGTGCGTGTTATTTTGCTTAGAGAGGGAAACCAAGCTCGGGGCTGAGAGACAAGCCTGGGGAGGCGCACGGCTGGGGTACGAGGGTCTCGAAGCCGCGCTCGCTCCGGAGCCGAGGCTGGGGGCAGATGATGGGCCATTAGGCCTCGGGGCTGGCTCCCAGGGCCTCCTCGCAGCCCCCTCTGCCCACTGCCTGGCCCCCGCCCGCCCTGGTGGATTGTCCGGGAGACCGGCGGGCGGGAGCTAAGGCCTCCAGCAGGCCCGGGGGCTGCAGCGTCCCCGTGGGTCTCCGCAGACTCCGTCCTCCCTCTTAGGACGGTCCAGTCCTTCTTCTCTCCAGACTCTTACCCCAAGAGTGTCTCTGTCTCCTTGGGATGGTGACTGACGTGGGTATTGTGCCGAGAAAAAGGCTTTCCCCAGAACATTATATGAATATTCACGAAGTTTTTCAGGTTACATCCAGATAAACCCATCATAAGCTGGAAATGTCATAAAGTCAAAAATGCACTTAATCTGCTGAACATCATAGCTGAGCCCGGCCCGCCTCACACATGCTTGGGACACTTTCTTTACAGTTGAGCAGAGTCCCCTCACCAGAGCCTGTTTGATAACCAGCGCTGGCGCCCCCTTGTGGTGGATTGAGCTCTGCACCGACAGAGAAAAACAACGGGCTCTGGGGAGGCTTACGGTTGTCAGTGACATATATCTCATATATTTGATTCTTATACTATTAAATATGACAAATACATGAGTGATATAGACCTATGAAGAGAGAAATGTAGAGTTAAGTTTTGTGTTTTTTTTTTAGGGCCACACCAGTGGCATATGGAACTTCCCAAGCTAGGGGTTGAATCGGAGCTGTAGCTGCCGGCCTACACCTCAGCCACAGCAATGCCAGATCCGAGCCACGCCTACGACTTACACCACAGCTCACGGCAACGCCGGATCCTTAACCCACTGAGAGAGGCCAGAGATGGAACCTGTGTCCTCATGGACACTAGTCAGATTTGTTTCTGCTGAGCCACGATGGGAACTCTGAGAGTTAAACATTATACATAAAAGAGAATGAGAATGTGATACATAAAAATATGAACGAATATAAAGAATATACACCAAACTGTCCTCAGTGGTTATCCCGGGGTTGATGGGATTACACTTTCCCCGTCACTGCTATAACTGAATTTCAGCAGTGAGCACTTGTCATGGCTGTAACAAGAGCATGCAGCAAAGAGCAGCTGGGAGTTCCCCTTGTGACTTAGCGTTAATGAACCCGACTAGCGTCCGTGAGGACTCAGGTTCCATCCCTGGCCTCACTCGGTGGGTTAAGCATTAGGTGTTACTGTGAGCTGTGGTGTAGGTCGCAGATGGGGCTTGGATCCTGCGTTGTTGTGGCTGTGGTGTAGACCGGCAGCTGCAGCTCTGATTTGACCCCTAGCCTGGGAATCTTCACGTGCCACGGGTGCAGCTGTAAAAAGAAAAGAAAAACAGAAGAAAGAAAACAGCTGGGTGCAGTGCGTTGCAACCTGGAGTGGGGATGACACTGAACTTACACCAGGAGTGATACCTGTGGGGTTTTTTCTTTCTCCTTTTTTTTTTTTTTGGCCGCTAAAGCCTGCCTTCTACTTTTATCCTGTGACCTCATACCGTAGCATAATGATGACGCCCTCTGAGTCATGCTCTGGGGAAACGCGCTGCTCCCTCATGAGATGACCGGGGGTTTTAAGTGATTCGTTCCAAGAAAGCCCTTGGAGGGTGAAGAGAAGCCCGCTCTGTCTGTCGCTTTGGCTGAAGCTGAGGAAAGACCAGGAGGGCCACCGCGGCTCGCTGGACTCCAGCCTCAGACTCTTTCCAGGGAGGAGGTGGTTAACCTCTAGGAAGCTGCTTGAGCTTGACTTCAGGAACTGGGTGGTGGCAGTGAGCTGGGAGTGACGCTTCTGTGGCTGGAGGCCGATTGGTCCCGGAGCGCGGCCAGCAAGCTCCCGTCGCTCCCCGTCGTCCAGGAAGCAGCTCGAGCTGCCCGGGGGGCGCCCGGCCCTGCCTCCCGGGGCACCTGTGCTGAGTTCGCCTTTGAGGAGCAAGCCCCAGCCACCTTCGGGGGCCTGCGCGACAGAGGAGATGGTCCGTAAAACCTCGGAGGAGCCCGGTGAGCCCCAGTCCTGGCCTGGGCGTGTGGGGCGGGGGTTAGGTGTCTCTTTGGATCAGAGTAAGATCTGTGGGGAGAGGCTGGAGGGGGGCTCGTGTGTGTGTGTGTGTGTGTGTGTGTGAGGGAGAGAGGGGGAGAGGGACTCCCGTTAACCGGAAGGCTGCCCCGCCCCCGCCGCCACTCTTCTCACTGAGGCGCCGCCCTGCGTGTGGCCTGGTGGCATGTGCCCTCCTCTCAGCCACCGTGTCTGTGCTTCCGGGGTCTGAGTGACTGTCCCGGGAGCTCTGGAGTTGCATGTACCCCCAGAGTGAGTGTGACACCGAGAAAGGAGAGGTGCTGGCGACCGGGGGACAGCGCCAGCCAGGTTCAGGACACATTCGGACGTGGCAGCGAAAAGAAACATGGCTGTTGGCCTTCCTCTTTTGGTTTCAGGTCAGGCTCGGTCTCCTCCCGGCTGCGCCGTGAACGGCGGGCCTTGAGTAAAGGGATGACACGTTTTGTGGATTGTAAGTCCCAACAGCTTTTGCAGAAGAACTGGCTTAGAGGAGCCTGGTCGGGGCTCTTGAGTGTTCTGAGGTCGGGCTGCGTGGGTGTGGAGCTCTATCTGGTGCCTTCACTGGGTGACAGGCTCTTAACGCTGCCCTTTAAGCTTAAGACAGTTTGCAGCTAGTAACGAGGGACACGAATGTGTCCGAAATGCACATTAGGATGGTTTTCAAAGCAGGTTTTGTGACACCAAATGTTGGGGGTCCTTTTTATGCTGTTCCACGTCTGGCTCACTGTACAGCACGCTTTCAGGTGTCACCTCTGCCAGACTAGGTCCCTTGGACCCCATCCACGGGGTTCCGTGTGGGAGGGCCTTTGGGAGAGCGGGCGCTTGGTGTTAATAGCGCTCTGCCCGTGAAGAGGGGACCGTTGTGGGGGGTGCTGTTCAGCAGCCACTTCAAAGTCAAGGTTGAGGGGTCCCTTGTCGTTGGCCTCTGGCCGTGCTGGAGGCTTCAGCTGAGACACGAACTGCTCAGTGTGGGCGCTATATTCGGGGTGGGCGCGGGGCCGGGTTGTTCAGAGGTGGGATTCACAGGCAGCGTTGCCCTGACAGGTGGTTCTCCATTTCCCTCTGCCCTCCAGGGGTGCTGGCTCTGTGGCCTGTTTGGGACGTGAGGGAGGGCGGCGTCCTGAGGCCTTGAGGCGAGAAGCGGAGATGGCAGTGGGCAGATGTGAAAGCGAAGTGAGCGAATGGTCTTTGCGGGCAGGTCCGCGGTCTCCCCGCGGAGAGCGAGGTGTCAGCATGTGGACTAGCTCGTTACCCAGAGAGGCTCCAACGTGGGGGAATGAAGTTTTGAAAAATGTCTTGGAGTTCCCACTGTGGCATAACAAGATTGGTGGCATCTTGGGAGCACTGGGAAGCAAGTTCCATCCCCGGCCCGGCGCAGTGGGTTAAGGATCTGGCACTGCCACAGCTGCGGCTCAGGTCTGATCCCTGATCCAGGACTCCATATGCCGCAGGGGGGCCAAAAAAAAAATGTGTTTCTAAAGAAGCCTGACTCTGCCTGCCCCACAGGTCCGCGGTCCGCAGTCATGTTGCAGATGTGGCTTCGCCTCTGCCTGTCCCTGCTTCTCCCGTCCATCGATTTCCACTCCAGCTGTGCATCTGTATACCAGTGGAGAGCAGTCATTTTACTGAATTGGGCACCGTTTTCTTTCCTGCTTAGGCTGTTTTTGTTGTTGTTGTTTTTGCTTTTTGCTTTTTAGGGCCATACCCGTGGCATATAGAGGTTCCCAGACTAGGGGTCAAATTGGAGCTGTTACTGCTGGCCTATGCCACAGCAACACAGGATCTGAGCCACGTCTGTGACCTGTACCACAGCTCACGGCAACACCGGATCCTCAACCCACTGAGCGAGGCCAGGGATCAAACCCACAACCTCCTGGTTCCTAGTTGGATCTATTTCCACTGAGCCATAAGGGGAACTTCCATAGGCTATTTTTTTTTAAGCTATTTAATTGTACCCTTTTGTTTTGTTTTGTTTGGCCTGGGGGATGTAGTAGTTCCTGGGCCAGGGATCGTACCTGCACCACAGACAGCAGTGACAGTGCCAGGTCCTTAACCAACAAACAACTCCTAATCTGATCTCTCTTTTTTTTAAGTTTTTTTTTTGCTTTTTAGGACTGGACACGCAGCATATGGAGGTTCCCAGGCTAAGGGTCCGATCGGAGCTACAGCTGCCAGCCTGCACCACAGCCACAGCAACACCAGATCTGAGCTGCATGTGTGACCTATGCCACAGCTCATGGCAATGCCGGATCCTTAACCCACTGATTAAGGCCAGGGATCGAACCTGCGTCCTCACGGATACCAGTCAAGTTTGTTAACCACTGAGTCACGAAGGGAGCTCCCTAATCTGATCTTTTGAGCATTTGTTCCCCTTAGATTTACCTCTGACTCTTCTCTTTGGGAAGGACTCTGAGCTCCTTGGCGTGTGGGACACGTAGCCCTCCCTAGCACAGCCTGGGCTCCTCTGCCCGTGTCCTGGGCCCCAGCTGACGTGTGTTCGCTGCCCCTGGCACCCAGCCTCTCCCTGGTCTTTCCCTTCCATGCAGGGCGGCACCAGGGCTACTTAATCCCAGCCCCGAGCACGGGTGGGGCGAGTGCAGATGGGCGGCCGTGCTGATTCTGCTGAGCCAGTGCGTTTGAATTGGGCTCGATCTGGAGACTCTGTACTCAAGGAGTCTTACTACCTCGTCTGCAACCTGGAGGTAACAGCGCATAGTTGATTGTCAGGAAATGTGCAGAGTTCATGGTTGGACTTTGCTGTCAGTTCAAATAAAAATGAAGAGATTCGTAAGCTATGGATCTGGTGGGACTTAGGCCGTGTTGCTGTGGGAAGATGAGCCGTGCAGGGTAGAGCCGCCGTCCTTGAGGATTGTGGGTTTTCAGGTGTCTCTGGAGTCATCTCTCCAGTGTGACTCACCCCCATCCCATCCCGGTCTCTGAACGTGTTCCTCGTAACTGAGCCGGCCTCACGCCGGGCAGGTGGCTTAGGCTGAGACGAGGGTCAAAGGAGAGGCGAAGGTGTGGGTGCGCGTCCCGTAGATGCCTCTCACTTCCTTACGGGCTGAGGCTGTAGTTTTCAGATTCAAAAATGGTTACAGCTTTATTTTTAAGCAAGAGCGCTTGGCGTTGCGCAGAGCGCCCGTCTCAGCAGACCTGCATCACCATCTGCCATGAGCAGCTTTGAGGGGACTGGCTCTGGGCTGCATTTCTCTCTCTCTCTCTCTTTTTTTTTTTTCGGTCTTTTTAGGGCCTCACCTGCGGCTTAGGGAAGTCCCCAGGCTAGGGAGCAAATCGGATCCACAGCCACCAGCCTATGCTGCAGCCACAGCAACGCCAGATCTGAGCCTCATCCACAGTCCACACCACAGCTCACAGCAATGCCAGATCCTTAACCCACCGAGTAAGGCCCGGGATTGAACCTGCATCCTCATGGATACTAGTTGGGTTCTTAACCCACCGAGCCACAACAGGAAGTCCTGGTCTGAATCCATAGGCTGTCTGTGGGACCGCCAGCGTGAGTGCCCGCGGTGGTAGACAGGGGGTCAGAGCTGCCCTTTCCTGACGACGGAGGGGGACGGAGACGAGCCTCGTGTTCACCTTGGAAAAAAGCATCTGAGGCTCCCGAGTTCTCTTCATCGTGGAATATAAAGCTTAGGGCCGGCTGCCGGTGGTCGGGACCTGGTGTCCAAGGGGCAGGTGGGCCGCAGGGGCAGCAGGCGAAGTTGTCCGAGGGGCCCCGTTGTGGAAGGAGGAGCCCAGGTAGTGTGGGGCTTGGCAGGACATGGGTCTGGAGCTCTTAGCAGCCTGCGAGGCAAGGCAGGTGCTGTAGATGCGGACAGCCGGCGCCAGGGCCTTGTGGTCCAGCGCTCCCTGTGGCTCTGGAAGGTTCACTGCCTGGACCTGCATACGGTTGGCTATGGTCACGTTGAAAGTGGAGAGCTAGGCCTTCGAGAGACTTTCACGTAGCCGTTTCCCACGGGTCCCTTGCGTTTTGACAGCCCTCCAAAGGCAGCGTCGCTGAATTTACCTTGTTCTGGTCTCTGCTCCTCTTTCTGTTTGTTGCAGCCCAGTCAAGTTTCCTTTTTAGAAAAAGACTCTTGTCACTGCTGCTGTCTTCTCCCATCACCTTGTGAAGAGGGAGCTCAGATGGGGCCGTCTTCCAGCGGGGACAGGGGACAGTCACGAGAGGCAGAGGGGCCGCAGGCTGCGGGGCGTGGAGGCCGGCCAGGGGCTGGCGTGAGCAGCGGCACTGAGGTGTGCTGCCTTCATGGTTCCGTGTCCCCTCGTGAGCCGTGCTGGGTGTGACACGCCCAGAGATGGGGCAGCAGAGGCAGTCTTGCTGTCCCAGCTCTGCTCGCAGTGGGGACTCAGCCCCCACGCCTTCCGTTCTTACGAAGATGGTGTCTTGGCTCGCGTGTGTCCTTCCCCCCTTACTCTACAGAGAAACCGTGAAAGCTTAACTTCTGACCTGGAAGCGTAGCGTGCTTCATTTCCAAGGCGGTGGCTGTCTCCGCGCCTCCCCTTTCTGCTGTGTTAAGTCTCTTCTCCTTTGTTTCTTCTGTTAAGAGTTCAGGGTTCTGATTCACAAAAACCAGCAGGAATGCCTTGTATGGAAAACCACGGCATGGTGGTATGGTTCCCGTAGGGGGTTCGCGGGAATACAACAGCCTGCAGTATGTTTCTTCCACAGAGGAGCACTTAGGCATCAATCTGAGCAAATGTTTTGGGGTAAGTGGCTGGTGACATTTCCATATTTTCTCTGAATAGAAATTTCAACATAAAATGTTGCCTTGGGAGTTCCCGTCGTGGCTCAGCAGTTAATGAACCTGACTGCATCCATGAGGATGCAGGTTCGGTCCCTGGCCTCGCTCAGTGGGTTAAGGATCCAGCGTTGCCGTGATTTGTGGTGAAGGTCGCAGACGCGGCTCAGATCTCACGTTGCTGTGGCTGTGGTGTAGGCTGGCAGCTGTAGCTCTGATTTGATTCCTAGCCCGGGAACCTCCATATGCCTAAAAAGCAAAAAAAAAAAAAAGTTGCCTTAGTTGTGAATCCAGATGCACAGAAGGTATAAAGTGAAGCATTGCTTCAGCGGCCCCCTGTCCAAGCCGCATCTCTGAAGAGGGTCCCTGTCGACAGTTTCAAGTGCGTCCTTCTCAGATCTGTGCGTTTCCCGGCACGGGTATGCGGCGCATGCTGTCCTGTGCCTTCCCGTGGCACCGTGTCTGGGAGGTCTTTCCGGCCTAGCATCCACCCCTCAGCTCCTTCTTCTCACTGCCCAGACGGTGTGCAGTAGTTTTCATTCCTGCGCTTTGGGGAGGACGTGCTGCGGGCTGCTCTTGGAGGGAGTTGCTGCAAGAAGAGGAGGTGCGGAGGCTGCACTGGCCCGTGCGCCCCTCGGCAGCAGACACCCGTTTCTGCCGCCCTGCGGTGCTCGCGTTTTAGTCGGAGAGCTGAAGCGTCATCCGCGGTCGACCCGCGTGCCGCTCTCCTTGTGTCTGCCTCTTACGCCCGTTGCTGGTCATCTTCATCTCTGTCTGCTCTGTGTGCTGCTCTCTGTGCAACAGGACTGACCCTCCGTCAGTGGTTTACACGTTGGTCGGCCTAGTTCTGTACATCTTAGCTCATAGAACTTCACTTTCCATTCCGAAGCTTCTCCTGTTATTGTAGCAAACCAAATGGACCCTCTGAGGTTATGACCGTATCAACCCATGCTGTATTCTAGAATTTCTGTGGTTTCTCTTTTGACATGGAAATCTGATTCAGCTGGATTTATTCTTATAGAAATGAGGTTGGCATTCAGCTCCGTTTCCCCTCAGGCTAATTTCTCCATCCCCACTGGCTGAATAATCCTTTATGTTTTTGTATTTTTTCTTTATATTTTCTTCATGAGATTTTGTGACTTCAAAGGCCACCTATGGGGAGCTCCCATCGTGACTCAGTGGCTAATGAACCCAACTGGTGTCCATGAGGACGTGGGTTCAATCCCTGGCCTCGTTCAGTGGGTTAAGGATCCAGCGTTGCTGTGTGCTGTGGTGTAGGCCGGCGGCTGCAACTCCGATTAGACCCCTAGTCTGGGAACCTCCATATGCCGCGGGGAAAAAAGGAGACACACACACACAGAAAGAAAGGCCACCTCTGTACGTCAGTATTGCTTGAGTTTCCTTTCGGCTGTTTTCCTCCCGGTGCTGAGCTCCCAGGTCTCGGCCCCTCCCCTCACACGGCCCTTCTTGCTCCTCAGAGGAATCTGGGCTCTTTCTAGGTACCTCTCCCGTGGGAGCTTTGATACCGTCTTAGCTGTCACACTCTGCGGGCCTCTCGCTGGCAAGGGAGGGGGTGATGTGCACACGGCTGGCGGTGGAAGGAGAGCGTCCCCTGCGGGGCTCCGTCCGTCCCCACGCAGATCTTCTGCGCGGAGTGGCCTCTCCCGCCACACTCGTCGTGCTGCTGGGGGCCGTCCGCCAGGGCTCGGGGCTGAATCGAGGGTCCGTCTGCGCTGGAGGACGGAGGCCTTCCCTCGCACGGGGCAGCTCGCCGCCTCCAACAGGCGGTGGAGGGGCGGGTGCCACCCTGGGTCTCGGGGCACGAGGCTCTGCCTGCCGCGCCGCGCCCGCCCCATCCTCTCCGAGGCCCATCCACTCCCCGCGCTGCCGCGGAGGGCAGGAGGGAGCGGGCCAGGGCGGCAGGGCCTGGGTCAGCCCCCCAGCTCCTCCCACACTTCTCTCAAACCTCAGAGAACCTTCTTGACCCTGGGCAGCTTGGAGGAGGGTCTGTGTGTGGTGCTGAGCCTGCTTCTCCCGCTTGGAGGTTGGACAGGGACGGCCGCCCTCTCAGAGCGGGAGCAGAAGCCTGACTTGGCTTCTTTGGAGAAGCACTTAGGCTTCTGGCCCTTTCTAAAGAATAGTTCAGCACTTTGCAGCACAGGGCGCAGAGTGGAACAGTACAAAGTCCCGCCTGAGTTTTCCCGTGACATAGAAGCAGGGGCGCGGCTGCCCGGGTGCCAGGCGCCGGGGCCGCGTGCGCAGGGCTGCCGAGTGCAGATGGTGGTGTGAGAGGCACAGATGTGTTGCCTCTCAGGAGCTGTCTGTGCCTCGGGGTTCCTGCGGCAGAGGCAGCCCTGGGGAGCAGCGTTGCACAGGGTGCTCGTGGAAGCTCCGAGCCGAGGTTTCGCTGCCTTGGACGAACACCTTGTGTCCTTGTCACTTCTCCGTCAACAGCGCAGGAGAGCCGCGGGTGCCTTTCTTGCATCCCCCTCACTCCCCTTTCCTCGCCCTTGCCTCCCGCTCAAGGACGAACAGCCGACGTCTTCCAATTGGACTCAAAGGACAGGGCATGACTTGTGCAGTTTTCAAGGGGTTTCCAGTTCATTCTTCTTCCTTCGTTGGTGTCGGTCTCTGTCCCAGTGTCCAGCGCCCCCTCCCTCTTGTCTTGGCCTCAGCTCCCATGGGGCCTCGTGGGACAACCTGGCCATGCTTCGCTGTCTCTGACCCCGTAAGCACCCGTCGCCAGCGTTTATTTGGCACTTACATTTTTCTTTAAAAGGATCAGCAAGATATAAGCTCTTAGGGGGCGGGAGCCCTGTCTTCTCATCTTTGTGTCTTCTGCAGCAACTAATAGGGCGACCGGTTTATGAGTGGTAACTTTTTTTCCAAAAGATTGTTGAATTTTGAGTCTGAGGAAGTAATTTTTTAAAGCTTTAATTTTCTCTGTTGGTCGATTCCCCGGATTGCTTGCCTGTGAAAGCTGGGAGCGGTCTTTGCCCCCATCCTGGCTGTGACTTCATAAGCCCAGTGCGGGGTCGTCGTTGTCTTTAGCTAGGAGGCGGGCCACACCGCAGACTTCCTGGGGGCTGCCTTTCCCTCCCACTTCTCGTCTCCTTGCTTTCTTGGGTCCTACTGTTTGCGCCGAGAATTGACAGTTGTGTGGGCCTCGCTGGCGGCCAGTCTGGCCTGGGTCTATGCCGAGGCCTTTGCCCAGGTTCATAGGCTGTGGTTCAACCCAGCAGCGGCGCCTCTGTTGCTCGGTCCTGGCTGGGGAGTTAAAGGTGAGCCTCTGCACCACGACCGAGCGGCACACAGAAAGCTAGGTCGGGGTCTGTATTTTGATGTCACCTCAGGAAGGGGACGTAGCCCTCAGGCCCGTGTGGTGCTGTGAGAGTACTCACAGTGTTTTACTGCAAGCCAGAGCGTAATTTCATGGACGGATAAGTCCCTGGGACAGGACAGTGTGCAGCCAGTTGCTAAACTGCATGCCACCGACGTGTTCAGAGGCATGGATGAAGGCCGCTAAGTGACAGTCGGTTTGTGTAACAGAGGAGATTCCCCCTGTAAGAGGTGAGCCTCTAAACAGCAAGAAGGAAGTGGAGACAAGTGGAGATGAGCTTTTTTGGGCCAGAGAGGGGAGAACTCCCCACTCTGGGGCCAGGTGAGGGGTGGGCAGCTTGCCAGATCCAGCCACCGATGGGGACTCTCAGTGCACGTGTTTGTTGAAAAGTTGTCTCCTTCTGCAGCTTAGAGCAAAGATGTCATAAATAATTTTAGGGTTTATTTTTCATGGATTTGGTATGATTCTTTTAGACGAGAACTGCCATTCTGACACAAAAATAAAATTGTTTATATTGTGGCTGTTTCTGTAAAGACAGGCTGGGCTGCAGAGCCCAAGTGTTTGGTCTGGTCCGGTGACCCTGTCATGGTCAGTGCCCTCAGAGCATGGGGCCCACGGTAGTTTGGGGGAGTGGCGTCCTCAGGGCAGCGGACTGCAAGGCGGGGGAGGGTGCGGGGTTCGCTGAGGATCTGGAGCACGGGATTTGGCAGCATCTGGAGACGTTTGGGGTTCCCTGTGTGTGGGTGGTGGGGTGTTGCTGGCGTCTGGAGGGTGGAGGCCACAGTGCAGCTAAACAGTCTGCAGGGCCCAGGATGCCCCCCCCCCGAAGGACCCCGACCCTGTCAGTAACGGGGAGATCGGAGAACCTCATCTAGTGCCGTGGTTTATTTTCTCTTTTCTCCTCACTTGTTTGGCACTTGTTTTAAAATCCTTAGGTCTCTTAGTAGCCAGAGGCAGCCCTTCCCAGGGGGGCCTGCAGACACCACCTGCAGCCGGCCGGGGTTCTGGTTTCACATGGGGCTGTGCCTGTGAAACCGCGTCTGGGGTCTGGGGTCTGGGGTCCCAGATCTGCGAGTCTGACAGTGCCCCTAGTGACCCTCGCGTTTCTGGAGTTGGAGAGCCTCTGGTTTCCAGCGGTAGGGATGTCGCTTGTCGCCAGCCATCTTACCGCGTCATCCCTGGACCCACCAGCCCGGTCGCTCTAACCAGAATGTACTGGAACGTGACGCTGCAGCCTCCGGTGAGGAAACCCCAGGCCACGGTATGGAGAGAGCGGCTGGCAGGCGGACTGAGTGGGAGGCTGGGCCATCCCACGTGGAGATGGGGACCCAGCCGCGGAGGACAGGAAGCGGCTTGTGTGCGAGCAGTCGAGTCAGCATCACTGCCTGCTGCCGCGGGCTCGCACAAGGAGGCAGTCTTGTGCTGGGGGATGCACTGTGGACCCTGTCCCCTTGCTGATCCGCTCGGGAAGGAGAGGGCACCTTAAGTAAGGGTTAACATCCGCCCAGTGCAGCCACCACCAGCTTCACCCGCAGCGGCCTTTGCGCAAATGCTAGCGCCGCGGCCCCTCCCCCGGGCGGGGGCGGGGGGAGTCGGTGGGAGGGGCCGCGGCAATTGCATTCATGGAAATTAGCCCGGAGGACCGGCCGCACTCGCTCCGAGTGTCAGCCCGGCCACGGCCTCGCGCGTCCATCTCCGTCCACACCGGCCTTGCCCACAGGGATTGGCACCCTCTCCACCCGGCTTTCTGCTCCGCTTTTGTTTCCTCTGGCCGCCGCCGCCTCCTCTGCCCTGGCTGTGCCGGCACACATGCCCGGTGCGCTCCGTCCCTGCCTCCGCCTGGAGCTGGCGGGGCGGCTGGGGGCCTGGGACCGTGGGGTCGTGCTGCTGGGCTACCATGGCCTCTGAAGCCGAGAGCTGTCACCGGCCTGGGCTTTGACGTCGCCACCCCGGGTCTGCCAGGATCCTGGGGCCGCAGCAGAGGGGACCCGCCCTGGGTAAGAGGCCGCGTGGGTGGCGCGTGAGCCCATGGTGTGGAGCTTCATGGAGAACAAGCAGTCCCGCTATTATGCTGGCGGCTGCTTCTCTGCGTGTCTGCCTTGTGGTTTCGTGTTATGCTCTCCCAGCCTAGGGATTTTCCAGGAGCACCTTCAGAAAGCTGCTGAAGCCTTCAGTGTGGTTTCTTCTAGGCCTGAGATTGAGGGACAAGCTCATAACGAATATCTGGGGTCCTGCCATCCTGTGAGGATGGCAGAAAGCAGAGGGACAAACTCAGGAAGGCCCCCCTCTTGACCCACCCCAGGAGTTTTTATTTTACCCACTTAGAACTTTGGAGCCTTCCCTGGGTGTGGGCGGCCGCTTTCCAGCAGTCCAGTAGGAGGGCCCTGGGTCCCATGTTGGTTTCCATGCTGGGGGTCTGTTCCAGCTGTCAGAGGAGGGAGTGGGTTCAGTCTGCAGAAATAGCCGGGGTTTTACAAAGGGCCAGCTTGCAGACAGGCTCTAGGAAGGCAAGTGGAGAGAGAGAACTGACCTCTTCAGCCCCTCTCTGGCCTCCTTTCGGAGGAAGGGGTGTGGCAGCACAGCTGTGCAGTGGCGGTGCCTCACTCTGCCAGCTCTGAGGCCGAGGCGGGTGGAGGCGGGGTGGGGACTCCCCGGCTTGCCCGGAGAGGAGGGCCGAGGGCTCCGTGATGTCTCAAGGAGCCCGAGGTCAAACACGGTCCTCCTCGTTCTGGTTCTGGTTTCCGTTCCCAGGAGCCTTCCAGAGGCAGCCTTGGAGACCCGCTGCAGGACTCCGGCTGGTTCCGATACCGCTGCTGTGGGGTTTGAGAGAAGGTCGAGGTTCTTAAAGTGATTATTTTCCTGTTTGCAGCTTTTATTGAAAGCAGATGTTGGCTTTATTTTACTGAACCAACTTTTGGGATAAAATTTTATGACTTGGTTTCTTTTGCTACCTTGACATTTGACCCCCTTTCCCTTTGGCTGGCTGGTTAAACCGTCACGTTATGCAAACTGAGTCTTCGAGTTCTAGAATTTATTAGCTAAGTATATCGATCTTCTTCTCTGTGCAAGGTAAGAAGTTGCTTTTGTGAGACAGTTCAAGGGGCTGTTTCATAGACGTCTGCTCACTGGGAGGACAGGGAAGATGGCGTGCCGGGTCCGAGCTTCCGGAAACCGGGGTGGGGGGAGGTGGTGCTTTTCCCCAGGTCACGGAACAGCTAGGCGGGGACACTAGGCAGGTGTCTCCCCAGACCCCCAGGCCCCGGGCAGTATCCTATCTCAGCAGCGAGGCCTGAGCTGTGCGGCTGGTGGCTGGATGAGATGTCTTAAGACTGAGACAGGAATAAGTTTGCCTAATTAAAGATGTGGGTTATGGTAGTAAAATCTTGCACATACGTCTCGGTGGGAGACTGCCTGGCTTCTGTGTGGAAAGAGTTTATGCAAGAAGTGGAGATATTCACATTGGCAGTTTGCTAGAAGGCACCTTTCTCTGCCCATGTTGAATGTCAGTTGTGCTAGCCTCATGCCACTTTCATTCTTTTCAGTCCTGTTCCTGGGTCTAAATTTTTTTTTAAATCTCTTGGGATGTAAATTTGTGGTGAGACACTTTTACAGAACTTTGCACAAAAGTCGAAGCACAGCTTCTTGGGAAAGAGACTGAGTGAGTAGAAATCAGGAGGTCAGGTTATTACTATTAAATTTTGGTTTGTTTTGTTTGTAAATTTTTATGGTAAAACATATATAATGTAAAACCGTTTTAAGTGTGCCGTTCAGTAGCATGAAGTACATTCATGTTCTTGTGCAGCCGTCACTGCTGCCTGTCTTTAGAACTTTTGCAAAAATGAAACCCTGTCCTCATTAAACCCTGCCTCCCTGTTGCCGCCTCCCTCAGCCCCAGACACCCACCCACCTTTCCGTCTTCTGTCTGTGAACTTGGCTTCTCTAGGGAGCTCATGGGAGTGGAGTGGCACAGTACTGGTCCTTTAGTGGCTGGCTTCTTTCACTTAGTGTAGTGTCTTCTGGGTGCCTTCACGCTGTAGCATGTGTCAGAATTTCCTTCCCTTTTGAGGCAGAATAATGTGGTATTACTTTTTTTTTTTTTTTTTTGCATGCGGTATTACGTTTTACAGAGGATCGGCTTAGTAGGAAAGGGAAGGAGCTGTTTTCCAAAGTCAGCGGACTTTCTCTAGACCTGTGAGGTAGTTAGGTCCCCACACTGGTGGCTGTATGTGTGTCACCAGGTTTTGGGCCAGGTCACACCCTCCTGCACCCGCTGGTCCGGGCCTGTCTCCCTGAGGTCTGTCACTGTAAGGCTGTCAGTGAAGCCCCTTAGTCACCCTTGCTTCTGTTCCACAAGCTCTGTGTTGCCTTTGCCTGAGGGCTTTGTGAGTTTGAGTTGCTTCCTTACCCCTCTCGCGGTGATCCGACCTCAGCACAGGGTCGGGAGTTGTGTGGAAGTTTGCTGAACGTTCGTTTGTCTCCAAAGCCTGAGTTCTTTCTGACTTGCAAATTTTTTCACAAAAAATTTGCTGGGATCCCCTGGGAGACCGGGTGACTCCCCCCAACCCCCACCGGCCCGGGCGGAGCAGGTGTCTGACCTGAAGGGCCTGCACTGGCCGGTGCACGGGCCCTTCGACCTCTGTCCTTGGAGGCAGTAGACACACCGCCTTGCCTTCAGTCCGCGGGCGGCCTCCCAGATTTATGCTCTTGAACCCCAAAGCTATTTGTGAGCAGCTCTTGTTCCCTCTGGAGCAGTGACAGTTTCTGGAGGGGGTACAGGAAGGCCCGGCTTACCACGGCTGCTGGGGCTCCAGGCTGGCTGGTGGTTTCCGAGGCTGTGTGCATTTTCAGTTTTGCTAACACTCCAGTCTGGAAAGGGTTCGGCCTTGCTTAGCAGGGCACCTGGCCTGTCTGTCTCCCTTCTCCATTCATGGGAAAAGGGAGGGCCTTCTGGACGCTGGGCCTCCCCTTGTAAAACGTCTCCTTGCTGTGCTGGTTTGAATTTGGCCCTTCGCATCCACCGAAAGGCTGGGGCTCTGTGGGAGAAGGCTGATGGTTGATGATTAGGGTGGAAAAACTAAGGCAAATGAGTATTTTAAACTGAGCGAGGAGACCCGGTGTAGCTGGGTGGACCTCCGGGAGCTGCGTCTGGACCCTCAGTGCAGCCCCAGCACCTTGACGTCACCTGATGTCACCTCTGGGGTGGAGGACAGACAGCACGGTCCCTTTTGACTGGCAGCCACCCGTCTTCCTGTTGGGTAGAAACTGCTGTCAGAAGAACTGCCTTTTCAGTTGAACTTCAGGTCTGTGGGCACCTGCCCACGGCTGCTGGGGAGGGAGAAGCTGAGCTGCGGCTGCTGTGCAGCCAGCACTGGCGGAAGGAGGACGCTGTCCCTTTAAGGCAGTCTCCTTTGTATGCGCTGGATGGAGCCTGTTGCAGCTCTGGGTTTCTGCGGGTAAAGTCTGCAGGGCCGCATTTCAATAAAGAAATAAATAGAAGCTTCCCTTGTGTGGCTCTTCTATTCACTGAAGAGCACAATGGTCCCTTGTGGTGGGGGCTCTTTAATCCCCTTCATTAAACTGGAACCCTGCAAGGGGATGGTGAGGGGCTGCCACTGGGCCGGTCCCGCGCTGTGAGCAGGACACCTTGTAAATTAACCTTTGCAAGCATGAATCTGAGCCTCCAGCCCGGCTCCGCGTCCTTTGTGCCAGGCTGCTGCCTCCCCGTTGCCATTCTTTTCAAGCGAAGAGGGCTTAGCTGCCTTCCTGGCACAGAAGCGTGGCTGCAGCACGTGGCAGTCGGGGAGGGGGCTGTTTGTTGCTCTGCCATCTGGCCCATCAGCAGATCCTTCACAGTTTAACCCTGGCTGTGCAGGAACCAGGGCGCGAGCGGGGAGATGCCTTTCCCGGGGCGCCCGCTGCCTTCTCAGCGCTGTGGACGTGGCTTCTGAGCACCGGCTCTTCCTTTCCCGTCCTGGCCGCGGCCGTAGGGGCCTTGGGACGCCGGCCGGCTCCTAGGGGCCGTTCTCCCCTCCAGCTCTCAAGCCGTGGTTTTGACTCTTCATGCTGCTAAATGAAATTAAGCATTTTGTCTGTGGAATTCTTTTTTTCCTCACGGGCAACATGAGAGTGACAGCTTGCGTTGAAGATTTGGTGTCTCATTGAGAAGTTGAGCAGAGGAAAACGCATTTATGAAGATGTTAGATTTTTTTTTCCCCCAGAGCAGAATTCCACTAGAAAAATGAGATCCAGATCTGCTTTCTGGGGGCAAGTTCTTAAGTGATTTGAACTGAAAGGGAAACAGCGGGGTGCTGTCAAGGTGACCGAGTGTGGAATGGAGATGCGGTTGAGAAGCAGGGGCTGGTGTCAGGGACACTTCAGGGAAGTGTGAGTAGCTGTCCTGCTGGTTCCGGCTGCACGTTGGCTGAAGCACCTTCTACCTGCCACCTGGACGTAGAAGACCTATCTTTTCTAGTAAACGTAGGCCATTTTAATTTTTCATTTCAAAAAATGGCAGCTTTCAGAATGCCCGTCGTGGCGCAGTGGAAACGAGTCTGACTGGGAACCAACCGTGAGGTTGCGGGTTCAATCCCTGGCCTCGCTCAGTGGGTTAAGGATCCTGCGTGGCTGTGGCTGTGGCTGTGGCTGTGGCTGTGGCGTAGGCCGGCGGCCATGGCTCCGATTCGACCCCTAGCCTGGGAACCTCCAGATGCCGCGGGTGTGGCCCTAAACAGCAAAGAAACAAAACAAAGCAAAAGGCAGGGCCCTCCCGTTCACTCCCTTGTCCACTCCTCTGGACAGGATCCGACCCTGTCTGCCTGTGAACCTGCCCGTTGGCTCAGCGTAGTTTCTCTTTAGAGCTTTAGAAGGCCGCTACTGCCGTGGGGCAGCGCTGTTACTCCAGCCGAGTCTCCGTTCGTGCGCGGTCTGGTTTTAGGCTCATCTAACCCTCCCACTCCTGGACTTTACTCTAAGGATTCCTCTGTAAGCTTAAACCGAGTTACGCTGAACAAACCGAATGGAGGGACCTCTTGCTTGTATTTTGATTTGCTTCTTTTTTCAGGGCTCTTCTTTTGCCCTTTGTTCTGTAGGAGTGCCTCAACTTTATCTTTTATTATTCCCTCGTTGACCTTTCGTATTTTGGAAGAGGCTAGAGGGGAAAATGCATTCAATTTCCAAGAGCTTATTCTTTTTCTGCAGTTGTCTCCTTTTCAGAGTTTCCTGGTCTTTTAAAGTTTTCTTCTGTTCCCTTAGTGGTCTCTTCCTGCTGCAGGGTCAGTTTTCTCTTCCTTGCCCCGCTGTTTCCCTTTCGGGCTGGAGGCTCTGCGGCTGGAGAGGCTGTGTGGGAGCGCTGGGTGTGGGACCTGCGGGAGCAGGGGTCTCCTCTCCTCTCCATGGGGCCATTCCAGACCCCCTTCCGCCCTGGGCACCCCCCACTGCTTGCCTACCTCCAGGCAGTCCAGTTCCTTGGTGTTTGCCTGGGCCAGGTACAGATGCGGCACCTTTGGGTGCTGTGAACACAGCAGTGACGATCATGCAAGGTCCCCGCCCTCGAGGACTCTGCTCAGGAGGTTGCTGGCGCCCTGCCTCCGCAGTCCTGGAAATGTGCTGCCGCCTCTTGAGCCCGCGGCGCCCCTGCGCCTGCACCGTGACATCGTAGGTTTTTACACCTTTTCTGTGTTCGTTTGCTCGCTCTAAAGCAGCGCCTCAGAGGCGGAGGACTGCAGGCACGTTTTGAGTTTGTAATTCAGAAGCTAGGTTGTGGCCTTCCAGAAAACCGTTGTGTGTGAGCGCTGACCCTGAATGGCTGGGTGCTCGGATTCTGAAAAGGAAACCATCACCGGGAGTTTGCAGCTTGGAACCATGGCTTCTTGAGAGAGAAATTCTCGCATCATGGTCTGTTTCTCTTCGGCCTTGTCGTGAGGACCGTGGTCTTGCCTCTGCTTGAGACTCACCCGTGACCTGATCAAGTCGACCCTGAGGTTCAAAATCAGAGCCCATCATACGTTCCCCATGGAGTAGCTATTCAGAAATAAACTGTTGCCTCGAATTTTCAAAGCCATGGTAGAAGGAATATTTGTCTTCCAGAACCTCAGGAAGTTAGTTTCTTAAAGGGAATGTCTCATTTCATGGACTAGAAAGAAGTCCAGAAAAAGCAAGGGAAACTCCGTTAGGTGTGCTTTCCTCTGGAACAGGGTGTTCTCAGCGTGGGTTTTCCTCTAACTAGAGCTGATCTCTTGTCAGCTCACTTGCTCCTGAGCTGGCTGTTGGAGTGCTCACCTCTGAGTTCACGGAGGCGCACCTCGAAGGCCTGGGCTGAATTTACGTGGTCTGTTGGGATCTCTGAATGGCTTGTTCTTCCAGCCTCTAGTATCTCATAAGAGCGTATTTCAAACTCCAGGCCTCTGTGCATTCATTAGGCTACAAAATCAATTTCACGGGCAGCAACAGTCCCTGTTAAGAAAACCAAGAGTGAAACAATAGAAAACATCAGTGGATTTCACACAGCGAGGGTATTATTTTTGATACTGATATATAAGGCAGAGGTTGGGTTTTGAAATCAAATGCACTTGTCTTTCTTTTTTCCCCATGCTCTTGGCACATGGGAAGTTCCTGGGCCAGGGATAGGACCCGGGCCTCCGTTGTAGCCTGTGCCACAGCTGCGGCAGCAGCCGGATCCTTAACCCACTGTGCCACAAGGGAACCTCCTCAATTGTGTTCCTTAATCGTGGGTCCTGGAGAGTTTAAAAGACACTTGTCTAGAGAAGGGTGAGGAAATGCTGGATAAAGAGGGAAAACGTAAGGAGTTCCCTGGTGGCACAACAGGTTAAGGGCCGGATGCTGTCACTGCAGCAGCTTAGGGCACCGCTGTGGCGCGGATTTGATCCCTGGCCCAGGAACTTTAGCATGCCACGGGCTTGGCCAAAAAAAAAGTTTAAGAAAGGAAAAATCAGCTTAGAATCTAATGTAGCCGATTAACCCATGCTGTAGACTTGATCGTGGCCTATTGTTTCTACCCTCTTTTGTTGTCTTGCTTGAGTGTTTGGAATGCAGTGCCCTCTGAAGGTGGTGGAGTGTGGCTCAGGGTCACAGGCGGCCAGTCATGTGTCCTGGGCTTCCCAGCAGAACTGAGGCTCTGGGCTGCCCCTTAGAATTGTAATATGAGCCACAAATGCAGCGTTACTTTCCGGCAGCCCCTGGGAGAGCAACTAAAATAATATATTTTATTTACCGAGTTATCATTTCAGTGTGTAATCGATATGAGATAGATTAGAGAGATATTTCACCTTTTTGGTATGAAGTCTAGTGTGTATTTTACATATTCAGCACATCCCAAACTGGGTTAGTCACAGTTCAAATGCTTAAGTACTATCCACATGTGGCGTGTGGCCCCCGCGTCACATGGCGTGGCTCTACGGCAGGTGCCTACGCCTGATGAAGGATGGAAGCGCCCATCGGGCTGCACGGGCCTTTGCTGTGGCCCGAAGGGAACAGGACCGGCACCTGTGCCCTCCTCCTGAGCCCCAGGAGCGCTTGCGGCCCTTTATGACTGTGGGCTCATCCTCACGGCAGCCCACTGAGTGACGGCTGAAGGGATCCCCGCCTCATCAGTGGGGAAGCGGCCGGAGCAGGTTAAGGAACTTGGGCCGGGTGCCCTGACTGCCGTGCGGTGGTTGGAGCCTGGGCTTGCCTGATGCCAGCGCCCGTCTTTCCGTCCACCGCGAGGCTCCCCGCACACGCAGAACGGCCGCCGCGGGCTCTTCTACCCGAGCCCCTGCTCTCACGGGGCCGGTGTCCGGTGTCTGGAGGAGCGTGGAAGTGTTTCTTGCTGAGAGCTCTGCTTGCGAATTAAGGAGCATAGTTCTGATGATAGGAGCTCATTTTAAATGTTACCCAAAAAAGGTTAAAGGGCACAAAACAGAGAGGATGGCCCTCACGACCTGATCCCCAGCGTCAGGCGCTGCTCCAGTCCGGGCATGCCCTCTGGGCTTGCCTGCCCCTGCAGAAATGGCGCAAAAGCGGCATTCATGTTGCTGTGCAGTTGCCACCCCTCCCCGCAGGGACCCGGCCCTGCCCCGGGCCGGTGCCAGCCGCCGGTGAGCCGGCCGAGGCCAAGAGAGATGCACTAGCCCGGGGCCTGGGCTCCAGCCCAGGGATTTCGCTCCCGACCCACCTCATCTCACCGGGGCAGCCTTTTCTCACAACTGCTCCTTCATCAGAGCTTTTGTGTGGGACCCACGGCCCTTCTGACGTGGGGAGACCTGCTGGAGAATGGCCGGCAGAGCGTCCCCTCACGCGGTCATCTCCCGCGGGGCTTCTCGCCCCTCCCGAAGCTTCTCTGTCCTTTGGTGGCCCCTGGGCGGTGCGGATTTCTGGCCGGTGACCCCCCCTCCCCTCCGCAGTCCCCAGCGACCTGACTGCGGAGGAGCGCCAGGAGCTGGAGAACATCCGGAGGAGGAAGCAGGAGCTGCTGGCCGACATCCAGGTAGGACGCCTGACGCGCTCGCCGCAGCTCTGGCCCCCGCCCTGGGGAACGTGGGGTCTCACAGGGGACCGTGGCTCTCAGCGTGACCCCAGGCGGCGACTGGAACCGGGCTTGACTTGGGTCCGCCCGCGGCCAGCCTGGCTGCCGCTCGCCGGCGGGGCGGTTCTCCCCAGAGAATGTGAGTTCTTTGGGCTTCAGCTTCTTCAGCTGTAGGACGGGAATGAACACGTCTGTTGCCAGGCTGTCAGGATGGGATCCCATCAGCCCTTGGGGACGCAGGTCCTTTTAGAATTCTCCGTGAAGCACGCTGGGGAGCTCCGGGCGGGGCAGGAGGGCACACCCTGTGACCCCAGGCTGCAGGCGTGGGAGGGAAGCCGGGCCCGGCCCAGCGTTGCTATGAGTTGACTTCATGTCGCCCTAGTTCTCTGATTCCTGCTTCACTGGTCAATGCTGGGGAAGCCGAGCAGGTCTTCACTGGAGGCCGCCTCCACCATGGAGGCCCATCCCCCGGGCCTGCTTAGATGGGGAAGCGGGTGGAAGGTAGAGCTTGCATGGTGTTCCCGTTGCCAACTGCTTGGTGGCAGCGTTGGCCCAGCACAGGTGCTGCAGGCGGCACAGTCTGGGCCATGGGGAGTCATGTGTCCTGGGAGGTTTTTTTTTTTGGCCGTGGCTTTAGGGTTAGGGTTAAGGCGTGTCCTCAGACCAGGCTTTGGACCTGGGCCACAGCAGTGAGAGCGCTGAATCCTAACCCCCAGACCACCAGGGAACTCTTGTCCTGGCCGGCTTCTCTCACCCTTATTTCAGCTGCAGAGAAGGTCTGATGGGCTGTATTGAGGCAGTCATTTTTCAGTGGAAACATCCGTGTTTTTTTTTTTTTTTTTTGTTTTTTTGCCCTTATTTAGAGCCGCACCCGCGGCATATGGATAATTCCCAGGCTAGGGGTCTAACAGGAGCTATAGCCGCCGGCCTACACCACAGCCAAAGCAACGCGGGATCCAAGCCGCGTCTGCAACCTACACCACAGCTCACGGCAACGCCGGATCCTTAACCACTGAGCAAGGCCAGGGATCGAACCCACAACCTCATGGTTCTTAGTCGGATTCTTTAACCACTGAGTCACAAAGGGAACTCCCGAAACATCCGTATTTTACATAGTGTATGCGATTATAAGTTTCCTTCTTAGACTAAACTCCTTGAGGTCTGGAGCTCCCCGTCCCCCCGTAGTCCCTAGAATGCGTAATTACTGTCTGGTAGGAACTCAATAAATACTTGTTGAGCAGATGAATTTTCCAAGAATGTTTAGATTTTGCGGGGGTTTGTCTCTTTTGATTTCCTTTTGCTTGATTTTATTTTTTGTTTCATGGGAGTTATGTGAGGTTTTGGAGGTTTTAATATGACCTGTGTCTCCCTCCGGGTACCCCTGGACCGTGTGTTTTGCAGAGACTGAAGGATGAGATAGCAGAAGTAGCCAATGAAATTGAAAACCTGGGGTCCACAGAGGAGAGGTGAGTCGGCCTGCTTCCAGGCTCTGGTGGCTGAGCTTTGCCAGGCTCCAGCCTGGAGTCACACACACGTGGCACGTTTAAGGAGAAAGTGTGTTTTCTGCCCGCTTCTCCTAGTGAGCGTGAACGTGAGCGCACTTCCTGCCTGCTTTGCAGGCACTCTTCTGAGGGAGGGCTTGTGATGTTTTTGGGAGGGAAAGGCTGAACTGGAGAAATCGGCAGGTCCCTCAAAGCCTCAGATTGCCCTTAGGCTGTCGTGTGAACTGTTTCTTCCCCTCTCTTGGCCACTATGTTCGTGTTTTAGGGTTTCTGGTTTTCCCTTTGGGTAAAGGAAAAGCTTGATGGATGTCGCTGTGCATGCGGTTCCAGAATGCTGGGGGCCCGGCTATGTCTGGGCATCATTGCAAGTTTGTTTGCACCTCCCTCACGCTTAAGAGCACATAGAAATGGGAGTGTAGTGCAAAGTGACAAGGAGTGTCTGTAGGTTTTTTTCTTTCTTTTAACTACAGAAATGCTTGTCACTTAAAGAGTTTAGTTTTGCATGAGGTTCCCAGACCATTTTGTAACCCATCTCACTACACGTCTGTATTTTTTTAAGCCTGAGTCTCCCTGTCAGGCTTCATGACACCATTTGATTTTGTTTTCTTTAAACTCGCGCAGCCAGGACCATGAGGGTTAGTGAAGCTGTATGTTCTGCACGAAGTGGCAGCTCATCACGTGAGGTTTATGTATTGTCCATTCTGAATGACAGCTTTCTTCCTCTGCACTAAAAAAAAAAAAAAAAAACAACTTAAAAGAAATTGATAAAGTGGAGTTCATCAGAATTTACAATTTCTGTTCTCTGTTCCTAGTTCCTCTAGGAAGAAGTGAATAGGCAAGCCACAGCTGAGGAGAAAATATTCGCAACCCCTGTCTTGGCTATAGGACTTGTGTGTCAGAGTATATATAGAAAGAACACGTAGCAATGAAAGGGCAGCTGAAATTAAAAAAAAGGGGCAAAAATCTCGAACAGACACTTTAATGTGTACAACAGACACATGAAAACTGCTCAGTGTCATCAGTCATGAGACGCCACGTCACACCCACTGGGGTGGCTGACATTAAATAGACGGGGGCGGGGGTGCCGGTGCTGCTGACAGTGTGCAGAGTCACTGCCGGGGTGGACGGGCCGGCAGGTCCTCTTAAGGTTAACTGTGTGTACCCGGCAGTTCAGCTCCTGGTGTTTACTCGAGAGGAATGAAAGCGTGCCCACAGAGAGGCTCGTACAGGGCTATTTACACTACTTACTTCAAAGAGCCAAAAACGGTACATAGCTTTAAATATCTACCAGCGAATGAATGGATGAACAGATTAAGGTAATAGATGATTTCCCCCTTTTTTTTTGGACCACACCTGCGGCATATGGAGGTTCCCAGGCTGAGGGGTCGAATCAGAGCTATACCTGCCGGCCTTCGCCACAGCCACAGCAACGCGGGATCCAAGCCGTATCTGCGACCTACACCACAGCTCACGGCAACGCCAGATCCTTAACCTGCTGAGCGAGGCCAGGGATCGAGCCCTCAACGTCATGGATCCTAGTCAGATTCTTTTCCGCAGAGCCACGATGGGAACTCCCTTTTTTTTTTTTTTTTTAAGGTAACAGATGATTATCTCACACAGAGTACAGCTCCGGGGTGATGAAAATGTTCTCATACTGGATTGTGGTGATGGATGCACGCCTTAGTGAGCTTTCTAAGCATCACTGAGACGTATACTGAAAATACCCCGTGGTGTGTAAATTACAGCCTGACAGGGTTCTCAGGCATCCTGTGGAAGGGGAGGCCGCTGCAGGGGACGAACGAGTGAGCGTGGAGCCGGGGCGGGATGTCAGTGGCCTTCCGTGGTTAGCCCTGAGTGTGCCTGTGCTTTTCTGGATGAAATCTCAAAATCCCTGTACTTCTGGGGACACGCGTGGGAGTTACATCAGCCTCTCGAAGCTTCGCGCTTCCCTGGAGTATTAAATGGCTGTGGTGTCGTTGACAGGAAAAACATGCAGAGGAACAAACAGGTGGCCATGGGCAGGAAGAAATTCAACATGGATCCTAAAAAAGTAAGTGAGCAGCTGCAGCCGGAGCCTGTGGTCTGCAAGGTGGGGTTTCCGCGGTGCGGGTGGGAACCCGGGACCTTGGAGACGGCTTCGTGCCGTCTGGGGGCGCAGCTCTCGGCGCGCCCTGCCTCCTGGGAGGTACCCCCTGAAGATTGGCTCTGTGTCCGTGGCCCCCGCCCCCGTCCCTCCCTGCCCTTCCTCCTCCTCGCTGGACGCCCCCACCCCAGGGCTGAGGCCGTGCGGCATCTTCGCCGTCTCTCTAGGGGATCCAGTTCTTGATAGAGAACGACCTGCTGAAGAACACATGTGAAGACATCGCCCAGTTCTTGTATAAAGGAGAAGGGCTCAACAAAACCGCCATCGGAGACTACCTGGGGGAGAGGTGAGGCTCTGGGGGCGCGGCAGGGGAGGGCGATCAGCAGTCACCCCGAGAAGCAGACTCGGACCCAGCTCTGTGCTGGGGGCGCTGAATCCGCAGCTGGTGTGCACATGGGCGCGGGGGCACTTCCCCTCCGCAGGGACCGTTGGGGGGGGGGTGGCCCGGCGGGGGCAGGGCCGGTCTTGGCTTCTCCGCATCAGCGGCTGACTTCTGCCTCCTCCCCCCGGATCTTTTGTTTTTCTTGCTAGAGACGAATTCAACATCCAGGTTCTCCATGCGTTCGTGGAGCTGCACGAGTTCACCGACCTCAACCTCGTTCAGGCCTTACGGTGAGTGGTTCCCAGCGAGGTGGGTCTCGGGGTCGCGTCCGTCCGGTGTGGTGTTTAGTGAGCTAGTACCTCTGGCGGGTATTCGAGTAGCCTGATGCACCTTGGAGGATAGCCGTCTCTTGGCCAGTGGTTGAAATGATTGGATGGTTAAAGGGAAAGAAATTGAAAACAGATTTTGCAAAACTCTTCCTCAGGTCTTGCATGTCACGTTTTGGAAATTAATGAATGTTTAAATCTTGAATCTTTCCTAATTTCATTTTAGAAAATCTTTTAATTTCCTGCCCCAGAATAGGAAGTAGGAAGTGTGCCCTTCACTTTAGAAAGAGAAAAGTAAATGTTAAATTTGTTGCCAAATCTCTTACCTTGGCCTTTTGAGAAGTTGTCATTCGGAATTTTCATCACTGTAAGTGAAAATAAGGCCGTCATCTTTAGTGCTATCATTTAGGTAGATGAAAATAATCCAGAACTGCACCTGTTGGCCATGAATCTCTCTTGGACTTAAAAGGATCAGTCATGAATACTTCAATAGAAAATCTGTTTCTGCCACTAATCTTTTTTTCTGGAAAATGGAGTTCTTTTGAATTGAGCATTATCTATATTTCAGTCTTGTGCATTAGTCTAAGGAGAACCACTCTTTTGAATAGGAAATCTTAATTTTTCATTTTTTCCTAAGTACCTTACCTCTGATGGAGAGCACAGAGCTGGGGAGCAGTTAGCTTGAATCTGCGCAGTTACTTCACAGGCTGGAGCCCCCCACCCTCCCCTCTGCCCCAGGAATTATTCACGGAGAGAGAAGCTGTCGCTGAGTCCGGTAACGCCCTCTCTCCTCCCGGCAGGCAGTTCCTGTGGAGCTTCCGGCTGCCAGGCGAGGCCCAGAAGATCGACCGGATGATGGAGGCCTTTGCCCAGCGCTACTGTCAGTGCAATGGCGGGGTGTTCCAGTCCACAGGTGAGTGGGAAGCTGCCCTCCGATGGCTGGCCGCACCCCCGGCTCTCTGCTGGGCACTGGATGGCTTCTAAACCAAAAGGGCCCGGGTTCTGGCCTGAGCACATTGCTGTCAGTGGTATTTATAATAGCAAAACATTGGAAACTATCCAGAGCCCAACAGTAAGGAAGCGGAAATGTAAGTTATGGTTCCCTCAGACATGAAATATGCAGCTATTAAACGTCATGCCTGTGGGAGTTCCGTGGTGGTCTTGTGGTTAGGATTCAGTGCTTTCACTGCTGTGACCTCAGTTCAGGCCCTGGTCTGGGAACTGAGATCCTGCATCAAGCCTGCACGCTGTGGCCAGACTAACAATAGCAAAACAAAAAAGCATGCTTTTAAAAAGGGAAAGAGGCTTTATTGACATGCACAGATGCTAATAAGGTGAGCAAAAAAGCAGAGAAAACCATAACCCCAAAAGACACAGGCACTGCAAGTTCCTTGCAGCACTATTTACAACAACCAAGACTGGAAACAGCCTAGTTGTCCATCGACAGGGGAATGATGCAAGAAGATGTGGTACATAAATTCAACGGAATATCACTCAGCCATCAGAAAAAAAGAATGAAATAATGCCAGTTGCAGCAACGTGGATGGACCTGGAAACTATATACTAAGTTTAGTCAGTGAAAGACAAACATCATATGATGTTACCTATATGTGGAATCAAAAAAATGAAAGGATACAAGCAAACTTTTTTTTCAGGAACAGAAACAGACTCACAGACTTTGAAAAACTTATAGTTACCAAAGGGAACAGGTTGGGGGGTGGAAGGGATGGATTCGGGGTTTAGGACTGGCATATGCACACTGAGGTATATGGAACGACTGGCCAAAGTGGACCTGCTGCATAGCACAGACAACCCTTCCCAGTATTCTGGGATATCCTGTGGGGGAAAAGAATCAGAGAGAACGGATATGTGTGTATGTGTGACTGGGTCACGTTGTTGTGCAGCAGAAAGTATCACACAGCCTTGTGAATTCACTATACTTCAGTAAACTTAAAAAGGGGGAAAAAAAAAGATTAGCAAAAAAGCAGACTTTAAAACTATATGTTTTAACTCTAATTGTGTTACAGTCTGTATCTGTGTGATGCGTTTGTTTTTATTTTTTTGACGCAACCACTGCGTGTGGAAGTTCCCAGGGCAGGGATCAAAGCCAGGCCACAGCAGCCACGCAGACTGCTGCAGTGGCACCACTGGATCCTCAACCTGCTGCACCACAAGGGAAGTCCTGTGACATACATTTGTGATGTGTTAACAACATGTAGGCACGTTTATGTAAGAAAGAAAAATAAGTTATTACTCGATGGTGAGACTATAGGTAGTTTATGCTTCCTTTTTTTAAAAAAGAAATTTTGGCTGCACTTGCAGCATGTGGTAGTTCTTGGGCCAGGAATCGAACCTGCACCACAGCAGCGACCTAAGCCACAGCAGTGACAATGCTGTATCCCTGACCCGCTGTGCTGGGCCAGGGATTGAACCTGCATCCCGGTGCTCCAGAGATGCCTCCAGTCCCGTTGCCACACGGTGGGAACTCCGTATTTGTTGCTTGTTATGCCCAGTTTTTATTCTTTTGGCCTCGCCTGTGGCATGTGGAAGTTCCCGGGCCAGGGACTGAACCTGTGTCACGGCAGCAGCCAGAGCCACAGCAGTGACAGTGCCAGAGCCTTAGCCCGCTGTGCCTCCAGGGACCTCCTGCCCACGCTTCTGCACACCGCTCTTTATTCTCCATCTCGGCTACCTTCCTTGTTCTTTTGGGCCGGATGTTTCCCATCGGGTTTTGCTTCCCTCTCTTAGACACCTGTTACGTCCTCTCGTTTGCCATCATCATGTTGAACACCAGCCTGCATAACCCCAACGTCAAAGACAAGCCCACTGTGGAGAGGTTCATTGCCATGAATCGGGGCATCAACGACGGGGGGGACCTACCTGAGGAGCTGCTCCGGGTGAGCTCGGCTCTGCTTCAAGGCAGGGGCCTCGGGTGGCGGCGCTGACTCTGCGTGGGCGGGCGGGACCCGGGTCATCCGGGTCTACTCTTGACCCTTCATTTAATTGTGCGAATTTCATTAAGAGATGGAAATCAGCAGGGAACGTGGTTTATACACGTCCAGCTACAGGCTCCACCGGAAGTCAGGCTTTTATTCCTCTCCTAATTGTCCATTAGGCGCCTTGCTCATCTAGTCTATGAGCTGCCTGAAGGCGGAGACGCTGGCCGCCGGTGCCCGGTGTGCAGCCGGGCTTGTTAAATGAGCGGCAGGGAAGGGGACGGGGAGGAGGTGTGTCTAGAATCCGAGACAGCGGCGTCATCTTTTACCCCAGAATCTGTATGAGAGCATCAAAAACGAGCCCTTTAAAATCCCAGAGGATGACGGCAATGACCTCACCCACACCTTCTTCAACCCCGACCGGGAAGGCTGGCTCCTGAAGCTCGGTGAGTGACGCCCTCCGGGCTCGGGCCCCTAGCACGGAACCGAGACAGGAAGGGTGAGTGTGCCCGCCGCACACGCAGCCCGCTCTGTAGCGAGGGGGTTGGTGCGGGAGGCGCTAAGGAGAGACTTTGGGAGGAATGATACCGTTGTAACACGATCGCCTCCGGAGAGGAGGCGAATGCACAGCAGTGCCCCGGGGACACACAGAGACCCCACGAGCTGGTGCTCCGCGTTTCTGCTCTGGGATTGAGTGAGGAGGTTCCCGGAGGACCTGGTCCTTTTCCCTTCCCTGCCCGCTGAGCACGGGGGCCGGCCAGCTGTGCCCACCTCTCTCCTCCCATCACGAGTGCGTGCCCGGCGCTCCCGCCTCCCCAGTGCATCACCGCCTTCTGCTCTGGCTCCCGTGGGCAGCGTGCATGGCAACCCAGGGCCTGGCTGCAGCGCGATCACGCCACCCTCCTCATTCTCGGGCGCTGGGTTTCCCCTCCTTTCCAGTCCAAATCAGCCACGTCAATGATTTTGTTCATTCAGAAAAACCAAAAATTATTCCTCTTCCCTCTGCCAGAAGTGAGCCTGTATCACTGAGATTCGTGGTTGTGTCTTGCCATGAAGGTGACAGAGTTCCCAGAAGGAAAAAGAGCGCTAGAGTTTTGTACACAACTCCTGTGCGGCTGTGCTTATCTCAGGAGCCAGCCTCTGCACACGCCCAGGCTGTCTGGCCACCGAGGGAGCCCTCTGTCCTCTCACCCTGGCCTTTTGGTGCCTGGGCTCCCTCTTGATCAGGGGGCGGGTCAGAACCACCCTCCTCTACTAGTTCAGCCCCTGGTCCCCCACACCCCGGACGCCGTCGCACCCTAGGCCGCTGTCGACACGTCTGGGAAGCGCTGAAATGGAATCTTTAATTTCTGACTATTCAGACAGCAATAAGATTTATATTCTGCTTTAAAAGCATATCTCAAGTCCTTGCGTTTGCACATAGTGGCTGAATTCACAAATTCTCCCTAAAGCACCGCCTCACTGATTGGGGTTTGAAACATCTCTTGAATTTGTCAATATTCCACAATCTTCAAGCCACTAGAATCTCTGAAGTTAAGGCTCCAAAACCCCTTGCCCCCGAGGCGGCCTTTGTGCTCTGTTTCTTTGTTGCCAAGAGCACTGAGTTGGGGGAAAGCTGCTGGAAATCTAGAAAGTGCATCCGGGTTCGGATGTGCTCTCCTCCGGCAAAATTCGTTTAAACGCTGACACTGAGCCTTAGCTCTGACGGCCCGGCTCCTGCAGTTAGAGCAGAACCAGGGTTGTCTCGGTTCTTATACCAGGATGCCGTGTAGATTCAGGAGGCGTCCCGTGTTTTTTAAAAAGAAAGAAATTAACTGAATGTGAGGCTTGTTTTTAGATGACCGCACGTCACTTCTTCTAAACCTCCACCAAACCCTCCCAAAGTCTTCATGTGGTGTTGTCATCGTAGCACAGACTCAGGCCTCTGTGCGCACGCGCCGCAGAGCGGGCCTTCCGGCTGCAGCCGCTGTGTGTCTGTCCGTGTACGCACAGAGCCCTAAGGATGCGTATTCTCGTGTTTACACATGTGTACACATGGATTCACGGGTTTGCGTGTGTGCATTTCCACACGCGCTGTAAAAAGTGCTAACTGTCTGAAGAAAGACTTAATTTTCCCCAAAGTATCCTTCACTTTGCTCTGGATTCTGGACGTACTCATCAGTTAGGTTGGTGAGAACTGATTTGTGGCATCTTTGGGGCCAGCTTTTCCGTGGCGCCTCGGATCTTGCCTTCACCACCAGGTGGGGGTTGGCAGACGAGGCGGGCCCCCCATTCGCACCGGCCCGGGCGTTTGGCCCCTTCCTGTGTTCCTGCCCTCCCACCCCCAGGCAGACGCGAATGACGAATGCACTGCACTTTGAGATTAAGCAATCGGGGTTGATTTCTTTGTTTTAATTTTCTTTTCTCCCTCATTTGTATGTTTCCATGATTTTGGCTCTCCTTTTCCTTGCCCCAAACTCCAGGAGGTATGTAACCCCCTCACCCTGCTCGCTCGCTCTGCCCAGGCCACTGTAATTGCTGCAGCGTTTTCTTATTTATTTATTTTTTTTTCTGGTTATTTTGTTTTTTAATTGCTGGTGGTAGTGTTAATGCTGCTTCTAACTTACCGTACAGTCCCTAGGGAACCGGTCAGGATCGGGGTGTGGAGCGGCTTTCCTCTGTCCCTCTCAGGGGCGGCACGTGGTGCATCCAGCAGCAAGGTCCCCAGACGTGGGGCGGTTTGGGCTTCCCTGTGTGTAGGGGTGCGAGAAAGCACACTGACGGGGGGTCCGTAAAAGCAAAGTGCTCCCTGAATTACTGGTCAGGCGTATGCCCTGCCGCTGATGCACGCTGACCCCGAGTCTCGGCGGTCTCCCAAGTGGGGAAGAGGAGGAAGCTGAGAGTCCCGCAGCCGTGCGCTCCGGCACACGCGCCCCGACTGCAGAAGCAAACTAGGAAAAGAATTAAAGTAGACCACAGAGGACCTTTGCCTTTCACATGAAAAAGGGAAATTGTGTTTCTGAAACTCAAAATGATGTCAAGTAAAACACTAAAGAAAACCAAAAAGACGGAACCCCTCCTTGAAGTCCTTCTGTTTAATCTCCTGGGCACCAGGGGAGGGCATTACAACCTCGGCTCTGTTTTTGTGTTTGGTTTTGTTTTTCTCCCTCCTCTTTCCAGTGAGTCATGGTTAAAAGCCCCCAGTTGGCCTCTTAGTCATGTTGTTGGCATCCCCTCTCCGCTGCTGACTCGGGGAAGCTTGTTTTCCGGACCAGGAGCCCCTCAGGTGTCTGCTTGAGCATGACCTGAGCAGAGCCACACGGAAGAGAAGGGCCCGGACACAGACGTTTAGGGAGCGTCTGGGGGCTGTCGGGTCCCACAGCTCCAATCTTTACATCCTCGGGGTGGAGGCCGCGGGCCGGGGGGTCCTGTGAGTTCCACAGGGACTGTCTAGGTGCGCGCATCGGTCTGTCTGCTTGTGTCATGTCTGTTTTCCTTTCACCGTGGCCATGTTCCCCTGGGACCACGTGCTGCTTCGCGGTCGGGGCCTCCGCGCCGCAGGTTGTCGGGAGAGAGCCCTGCTTTCGTCCGCAGGGAGAGAGTTTGCCCAGCCTGCTTTTCTCCTGGGTTCTTCCTTTGGCATCTGACCCCTCTTCTGTGACCTTCCGAGCCCTGAGTGCCCCGGCTGGTCCCGTGAGCGGAGCGCGTGATCGTGGGCCTGGGGGGAGGTTCCTTGTGGGCTGAGCCCCTCGTGGGGTGAAGGCCCCAGAGAGGGAAGAGTCGCTTCCTCAGGCTCTGAAATGGGGAGGGGTTTCCTTTTTATGACAAATTGGCTCCAATTCTAAATATATTCCTTGTCTTCCTTCTCCTCCTCATTTATTTTGGTTCTGCCCAGCCTTTCCCGTTTCCACATGCATGTCCTGTTTCCACCCACGGTTTTCTTGACTCATGCCCTAGGGCCTTCAGGGGCCAGAGGCACGTGCTCGCAGGAAGTGGCAGGTCCCAGCAGGGAGAGGCAGTTCGCTTGACACACATAGGGCAGGTGCGGGTGGCCCGTGCTTGTTTGCAGCCAGCCTCCTCCCCTAGCCTAGGTCCCTGCCATGTAGAACCTTGGCAATTAATAATCAGTCACCTAACCTCCCGGAGTCTGGGGACCCCAGCGGAGCCATGCAGGGGGCCCGAAATCCAGGAGTGCTTAGTGGCTGCCGAGACCGACGCCAGACCCTCTTTCCGTGGCCTGGTTTGTGTTATTCCAGCAGCCAAATCCTTTGAGGAAAGCGGGCATGAGCGCTCGGTCCCGGCAGCGGAGGTGCTCTGTGTGGTGACAGGCAAGCCAGAAAGCAGGGCTGGGGCCACAGCGGTTTACACCCGTGGTCCTCGCTCTCTGTGACGCCCTCAGAGGTGATGTTCTCTGTAGGTTCAATGTTAGCAAAAAGAGCACATCCTGGCCAGGCAGTGGGCGGGGAGGCGCCGTGCGCGTCTCAGCACGTGCAGGCTCTGGGGGACCTTCGTGCGGTTCACAGTCAGGCGAAGAGCAGGACCTGTCTTCGCTCGCCGAGGTCGCAGTGAGGTTTCCCGTCCTTCATGTCATCTCAGGATAACTTCATGACCCCAGAGTTTCTTTGTATTGAGAAAAACTGAAAAGGACTATGGGGGCCCTCATCAGCTCACAGCCGCCCCATTAGAGCTCGCTCGGCCTGGCCGCCGCCTCCTCTAGCTAGTTTTGTTTCAAGCGTCCGGTGAGAAATCCAGAATTGAATAGGGACCTCTGCTTTCCAGTGGCTTCCTCCCTGGTCCAAGACTCCTGCTCCGTCTCACCCAGGACTCTGGAGGAATTTAGGGCACCGGCCCGGAGGTCTGCAGAAGCCAGAAGGGGGGGTCGAAGGGGCACCGCAAGAGTCTGAGCTCTCTGTTCCAGGAGAACTGGCTTTGATGGTGAGGGGACTGGAACGCCTTCTTTCCGGTTCCTCCTCCGGCCCCTGGAGACCCAGGGCTGGCGGACCCAGCAGGGTAGCTTGGACCAGGGGCCGACCTTTCCCCTCCGCCTGTGTTTGCCCATTTCCACCTCACCCATAGGCTTCTGCTGCTGCTCCTCTGGTCCATCCTTGTCCCGGCTCCCTCCCCAGCCCATGCTCTCATCCCCCGTCTTGGTGTCACCTCCAGGATGCCACTGGACCTGCTTGCTCTGCTTGAACCCACAGACTTCCATGCTGTGACGGGCGCTTCTGTTTTGGCTCTGTGTCTTGTTACGGATGTAGCCTCCGCTGCGCCCTGCCCCCCCGCCCCCTGCGCCCTCTCTGAGGGCGGAGCTTGGAGCCCCCGGAGCCCCCCCCAGAGCCCGGAGCCCCGTCCAACGCGCCTCTCCCTTTGCTCTGCAGGTGGCAGGGTAAAGACCTGGAAAAGACGCTGGTTCATTCTGACCGACAACTGCCTCTACTACTTCGAATACACGACGGTGAGCGCCCGCTGCTCCGCTGGGGCTCGGGGTCGGGGGAGACGGTCGAGTTTGTCCTGCTGCATCTTTGGGGCGGAAGGAGGGTTTAAGTGAAGCGAAGTAGCTGAGAGGAACCCCAGGACTGGGGCCCTGGGGAGGCTGTGGGCTGTCTTAGGCCACAGGAGCCGTGGCTCGGGGCCCACGTCTGTTCTCGACTAGGACAGCAGGCGCCCAGCTGGGAGCCGGGGGCGGGAGCAACCCCCCGTGGCCTTAGTCGGGGTTGCGGAGCAGAGCTAGACGGGGTGAGCTTGGACCCATGGCCAGGACAGGTCTTGCGCCCTGTCGAAAGGGAGACCAAGGGGGGCCTGACTTCGAGAATCCGGGTCTTCTGTGATTGCAGACATGCTGACGCACTCGATTCAGAATGAACAGCCAAGGGGCAGCATGTGTAATGGGAAAGCAGGGGAAAGTGAGAGCTTACCTGGAATGGTGAGAAATTGACATGTCCTTAAACTGGAAGTTTGTTCACTCTGATTCAGTGGAAGGGAATTATAACTGCAAATACGTGTTGCACACGAGTCTCTTCTGTAGTAAGAGCCTGAGGGTGAAATCGAACATTAAGACCTTTTCAGTGCCTGTGACAGAGCGCCCAGCAGGTTGGTGGCTGCGCCCAGACGGACTCACCGCGGCCGCGTGCTGCCGCGCCTGCCCTCGTCAGTGGGAGCACACTGCACCGCTGGCAGCACGGACTGTGTCTGCAGTGAGTCAGGGCAGTTGAGAAATGAAGATTGAGAAGTGTCTTTCATGGTGAAGATAGAGCAAGACGGAGTGAGAGTCCCGGCCGGGTTTGCGCGGCGCTCGGCAGGAGCCAGGGCGCAGCTACACGCCTGCCCGGGAGCGAAGCGGGTTTCCGCCGTGGTCACCGCAGCAGTTCCTCAGCAGGCAGATGTCGCGCGGATGCGGCTTCTCAGAGGGGAGCGAGAGTCAAGACAGCATCAGCCTGTAATTCAGTCACTCAGCAATTTCCAGGGGAAGGATTGTGTGTTTTAGTGGCTAAAACGCATGCCACCTGAGTCCTGCGGCTGGCTGTGCTTTTCCGTTCACATGTGAGAGTGATGGATTTCAGACACCCCAGACCAGGACAGAGACAGTCTTTTGCTTTCACCCCCCAAAGTAGGCCATGAACAGCTCGGTGCATTTCTGTTTGGCCCCGTCCCTGCCCCACGTCTGGCCTTTCTTGTAGACCAGACGAAAGTGAACCATATGCCGGCATCTAAGCCGAGCCTCCTAGGTCCTGGGACACTGTCACTGGTAAAGCAGTGGGAGTCTAGTCTGGTGGTTCTTCATGGCGTTGACCACAGCAGTGTCACCAGCATCTTATGAGGCGGTGGGAACACAGTTACAAATGACTGCAAGTGAAAAGATAATAATCAGAATTGTTCCCAAAAAGGAGAAAAAAAACCCAAATGTGCAAATCCAAAGAGTGCGTGTGGTATTTTGGGAGCATTTGTTCTGCGAAGCTTGGTGCCAAGGCTTCGTCCAGCTAAAGTGTGAACTTGGGACAGAGTCTTTGGGCACTGACTGTCCCGACACAGGGCGAGGAGGTGTGCAAGCGGATGGCTGGCCGCCTGGCAGGTGTGTGGTGGCCTTTGCAGAGATAGGGAGCAGTGACAGCGGGCCGGAGAGCTGAGGGACGGCAGCGCTTGGTTCTGAACAGGAGTTTAGGTGCCTTTTTGGTCCAGGGGGAGGTGTCTGGCAGGCGGTGTCTCTGAGGACCCTACATGGGGTCGGGGGGCAGGGACAGGGGCGGAGGTAACAAGCAGGTCAGCAGGCAGCACGGCTCTAGTTCCGGGCACAGGGGGCATGGAACAGGGGCACCCAGAGTGAAACTGGGGCTGTCCAGGGTTGCTGACACTGGAACTGAGGCTTAAAAGATGAGTGGGCACGCCAGGCCAAGCAGCAAGATGATTCCTGTGTGTTCCCGATGGAGGGCCGCCCGGCTCTGGTCACACCCCCTTCCCCAGGGCGTCCGAGGAGCCTCCCCTGGGCGTCCTCCTCCAGAGCCTTTTGGTTGCAGGGACTCGCGTCTGTTACGTTGACAACCCCCACACATTTCTTGACCCTGTTGTTTTAGAGCACGAGGTATGGGCCCCGGAGCCGGTGTGCAGACTCCGTGTTGTGGGCTCGAGGGGCGAGGCAGCCACAGGACACGTGTCCCTGAACCGAGCCCTGCCTGAGGCCCCCTCTCTAACTCCCGTAGGACAAGGAGCCCCGTGGAATTATCCCCCTAGAGAACCTGAGTATCCGGGAGGTGGAGGACTCCAAAAAGCCCGTGAGTGTTCTCGTGCGACATCGGGGGACGGGGGAGGGGCACGTGGGTCTTTGATGAGGGTGAAATGGCGAGGCTAACAGTTGACCCTCGAATGACACGGCTGGAGCTGCGCGGGTCCCTTACACAAGGATCGTTTTCCATGGCAAACGCGGCAGCGCAGCGCCTGGCCGGGTCCGTGACTGCAGAGGGCCAGCTGCACCGGGCGCGTGGTTCTCGCCTGCGCAGAGCTCGGTCACCGCCCGCCCGCGGTGTTCAAGGGTCAGCTCTCCTTGGCAAAAACCTGAAAAGTACTCATTTGATTTCATTTAATTTAGCCTACCTTTTAGACTCACCTTTATAGTCCAGGCCCAAGCTAAGGCTGGATAACCGCTTTCACTTTGCCCCCGCTTTAGTGTTGCTTGCTGAGCGTCACCTGCCGTGTGGGGTTGTCCTTCCTAAAGGCGGCAGCAAGTGCTCATGATCGGGCTGCTGGTTCTGTGATCCTCGGACACCTTGTACATATTTTCCCTTTGTTTTAGAATATCACGTTGCCAGCTTGGCTTTAAAGGGCATTAAGTAAGCTGCATTCTCTCCGCATTTTCTGTATATTACGGCAGAACCAGCATGTATCTGCTCTGCGTCTTTACTGATAACACCTGTTTATGCACATAATCTGCGTTCTCTGGAATTCTACTCCTAGGCTCCTCTTTTTCATAGGAAAATATACCTAGCCTATAGTTTATGAAGGTCAGGCTAAAGATAATGATTTTTTTGAAATACAGTTTTCCTTTTTGGGAGACAAATTTACGTTTGTTCTTGGCGAGCAGCTTTCTTAGGTCTTTGTCGCTCTCTCCCTCTAATTCTCAGAACTGCTTTGAGCTTTACATCCCCGACAATAAGGACCAGGTAATTAAGGCGTGTAAGACGGAGGCCGACGGGCGAGTGGTGGAGGGGAACCACACGGTGTACCGGATCTCAGCCCCGAGCCCCGAGGAGAAGGAGGAGTGGATCAAGTGCATCAAGTGAGTGGCGGTGAAGGGGACCTCGCCCCCAGCCCAGGCCCTGTGCTGCCCATGCCCCCTCCAATGGTTGAGCCTTTCCCAGGCAGCGTTTTGAAGAGAGCCCTACATCTGGGATTTCCCAAGTGCAGCTCGGGGACCCAGAGAAGGGACACAGGCTCAGGCTTCAGGCCGAGGTGCCACGGGTCAGACCGGCCCTTTCCCGTCTTGGGAAGCGGGTGGCAGCTCAGCGGAGACCGTAGCTGCTTGCTTTTGTAGCATCTTCATCCCGTGAGACGCTGTGTCTCATCTGCAGGCGGCAGGTGGGCCGCTGGGGGCTCACGTGCGCTCGTCAGCGTCTCGTGGCCGGGCAGAGCCCCAGCTCGCCCCACCGGCTGTGAGCAGGGAGGGCAGGAGCACCCCTGGGTTCAGGCTCCCCCGGTCCTCGCTCCACCGGCCTCCTTGAGCTTCCTCACGGGGTGGTGACCTTGCATGGCACCTGCCACTCCTCCACAGGGTTTCCAGGGAGTCCTCGCTCTCCCAGCCAGGGCCTGGGCCGTCAGACGGGACCCAGCCATTTCCTTGGGGTGTCCCCATTCCTGGGCCTGCAGACTGCCCCTGGAGATGGGTGACCGAGACCCTGCAGGTACTGGGTGGCCGAGTGGGATGTGGCTTCTCCCCGCCCCGGGCCGCAGCCAGGCTCTGGTTTCTGTGTTGTTTTGGTATCTCTGCTGAAACCAGCATGGTGTCTGGTGGGGTTAAATGGTGAGTAAACGGCTGGAGAGGGAGAGGAGGTGGCGGGGCCTTTTTCCCTTGAAAGGGCCTGGCAGTCGTGCGCTGGCAGGCGGGCGGACGGGGGTCGACAGCTTGTGCTGAGGTCCCTCTCTGTCGTGGGACACCCCCAGCCTCCTCCAGACCCTCAGCATCCTCCCTGTTCGGCCGCGAGGGGCCGCCTGTCCCTCCTCTGTGGTGGCACCCACGCCCGAGGCTATTCTGAGGGTGAAGCAAATGGCGCCGTGGGTGCTCAGCACACGGCCGGGACCCGCTGTGGGCACCTGGAGTCAGCAGGGGCCGCCCCATGTGCGTGGGGCCTGTAAGGCAGCACCGCATTTCTGGCGTCACCACCGATAATGAGAGCCTGGGGTCTGGGCAGGGGGCTTCAGCACCATGGGGACCCTGGCTTTGGAGCACACCTCACCCGAGTCTCTGTAGGCTTTTTTCTAAAACTGTGTGCATATTTTTTAATATTTGACTCTTAAATAATCCTTATGAAATGTTTTGTGTGTGGTTCGGATTGTCCCGACATCACTTGTTGATTAGGCCATTGCCCCTGACTGAAGTGCCTCTGTGCTGTGTTCCGATGCCCTGGCCGTGTCGGTCGACATGTCCCCTGTGTCTGGGCACGTGTGCTGTTCTGCCGTCATCACTGGGATCAGTGGGTGCTGACGGGGGTCGTGTGTAGCCCCCCGCCCCCCGCCATTGTTCAGAAAGGCTCTGTCTGCGGTTGTCCTTTCTGTCTTCCGTACCGTTTATACTCTGTAGGCCAGGAAACCAAGCCCTGTTCACGGTCACCCGCAGACTTGTTGGGTCCCTCTGTGGAGGGTGGCCCCCGTGTCCGCCTGGGGCTGGCCCTGTCTCCTGTGGGATTTGCAGACACTGCAAGCTCCCTGGCTCAGCCTCCTCGGTCCTCCTAGGAGCCCGTGGAGGTCCGCGCAGCGGGGCGCTGTCCCCATGTGGCAGGAGGACACGGGCACAGTGAGGCGGATTCAGCCGTCCCCAGCCACGGAGGCGTGCTGGCCATCACACTCCAGGACGCGTCCTCACTGCACGTGGCGCTTGGCTCCGGCTGCCCGCGCTCTGACGCGTCTCCAGCGAGGGCGCAGAGGAGGGAGCTGATCGGCTGGAAGCCTTCCTCATGTTGCTGGGAAGCTTCTGCAGGTCAGGTGCAGACAGGTTGCTTCCTGTCAGTGCTTGTCCGGGGCGCTTCCACGGGCACGTGGTCACCAGGCCATCTCTGCGCCCGGGGACCTGCCGACAGAGACAGCACTGCTGGTGGCGACCCGGCCCTGGCATGTGCACCCAGCGTGCGTCATCTGCTCTGCTGCCCAGGGCGTGTGCGAAGGGCCGCGAGACGCACGTGTCTGAGCAAGGCCAGGGCTGCCAGCCCGGAGCGCTTCACTGGGTCCCGGTGCCCCTTCCACGGGGATTGGAGGTGTTCCCCACCCCCCCGCCGCCACCCCCGACCCCAGGGCTTGGCCCATCCAGGAAGCAGAGGTGGACTCACCCTAACACCCCAGATGGAAGCAGGTTCCCTCCCAAGCCCTGAGGGCCCGATGCCTGCACGGTGAGGTCCCTCTGGGTGCGTTCCAGGCCCTGTGCAGCTCCGAGCCGAGGAGCTGTTTCTCGGACAATCCTCTCTGGGAACGGGCCGGTCAGCTCGCAGGAGCCCTCCCACCCCTGGTTAAGCACGGAGTCCTTTGTTGTTTGGGCTCGCGAGCCGGCACAGAGGCGGCAGCACTGGGAATGTTGCTTCTCAGGGAAAGCAAATTAGACTTGGGAACGGGGTTCACCACTTGCTTGAAAGTGGAGCATGACGGAGGGGATGGCAGGTGGCGGAGGCGTCCGTCACTGCCCTTGCTGGCTTCCCTGGAGCCAGTGCAAGGGCCTGCGGGGCAGGTCTTGGCTATCAAGCTGGCGTGCGGGGACTCAGAAGTTACTGGGTGTAGACCTTGGCCTCCACCCAAACACACCGCAGGCCAGATGCTTCAGGGTTGTGTGGCGCTCACCGCTCCAGGCGGCTGCCACTGTCACCACGGAACTGAAGCTCGCGTTGGCTTGGCTGAGTCAGAGCACAGCTGTAGGAGCGTGCAGCCCTCCGCAGTGTGGGTCGCCGGCTAGGCCGGAGCGGGCCTGCCTACCCCACAGTTACTTTGTCTCGTGCGCTGTGTCCCTTGGAGCTTGTCCTTCGCGCCACGTGTAGACGCAGGGAAGGTTGACGCGGGGAGGGGGGGCAGGCGAGCGGGGCGGGGCTCCGCTGCCTGGGGCGGTGGCTCCCGGGCCCGTCCCTCAGTCTCTGCTGCTTTCCCCCTTTCTGTGTTGCAGGGCGGCCATCAGCAGGGACCCTTTCTATGAGATGCTCGCCGCGAGGAAGAAGAAGGTCTCCTCCGCGAAGAGGCACTGAGTCCGCACAGCCAGCGGGGCGCTGCGCCTGGCGAGGGAGGCCCCGCGCCCGCAGACCGCGAGCGGCGCTGGAGCTGAGCGGCCTGCCAGGCGCCGCGCTCGACCCGGAGACGCTTCCGCTTTCTTTCGCTCACCTTTTCAGCCGCGAGAAGGGTAGGCGGGCGCCGCTGGGAGGAGGGGCCAGGCGCCCTCACGCGGGTTTTGAGCCTTTCTCTCTAGAAAGAACAGCACTCTGGTGGCCCAGCGCCTCCCGCGCGCCTCCGCCTGGCAGCTCTGATAGCAGAGCTCGGGGCCGACTGGCTACTCTCGCTCAGCCCCTGGGAAGAAGCCTTCACCCCGCACCGGAAACCCGCGTGTCCGTGTCTTACTGTGTGTTGAGAAGAGAAGTGGGATGGAAGAGAAGCCACGTACGATAAAGATATATTTTTGTTTCTTAAAGAGAAAGAGAGTAGAGTGTCCCGCCGCGCCCTGCCCGTCGCTGCGGGCCGCTTCTCCCCGGGGAAGAGGCTCCCTGGGCCGCTGCTGCGGGGCCGGTGGAGGCGGGAGCTCGTCGCGTGGGGGTGCGAGCCGGTGGCGGAGGCCGCCGGCTGCGAGGACTCGGGCCGATCCGGGGCTTGAGGGCAGCGCGGCCGCCCCGCCTCGAGCCGGGCCCCCGTCCCAGGCGCCGGCGTTCTCGGCGGGCTGTGCGACGGCAAGCCCGCCTCCGCTGCGTGCCGCGCCCGGTAACCCGAGCCGTGACGAGGTGAGCCCTGTTTCCTACCTGGGCTTTCCTCCTCCCGCCCCCAGACTCCGCTCCTCGTTCTAGAGGAAGGAGCAGGCCTGACCCGATCACCTCAGGGCCTCAGCCGTCCCCGCCTCAGATCCGGCCGCGCCGGGACGCCGTCGGGTCGCGCTGGGCCCTCGGGGGCCGCGGGCAGCGCGGGACCCGGAGGGTGAGGAGGCCGGCCTCCTGCTCGTTGGCCGCGCCCTCCGCCTACGCGGCGTGCCGGAGCCGCCAGGGCCGCTCTCCTGCCGTTCTCTCAGGGACTCTCGGGGCAGCTCCTACCACCCGCCCGGGCCCGGCGCCGGTCCAGGCAGAGCGGGGCTGGCCGGGCCAGCGCACCGCCCGCGGCCGCCCGGGACGACCGGCTCCCCCGACGCCTTCAGGGCAGGCTCGCATCTCTGGAAATAGCTTTTATGAAGGCAGGCGGGGGCTTTCCGCCGCCCCCGGTTCCTGCAGGTCCTACCCAGAGCGGCTTCAGGCGTTTTTGTGCTGGAGCTCATGAAGGTGACAGAAGAGGGTCCAGGCTGGGAACCCAAACTTTCTGGGCGGGGGAACCAGGGTGGTGTCAGCCGAGGTCCAGGTGGTTTGGGACCTGCGCTGGAGCCCCTCTGGCCGGCTGAGTCCCCGGCCCTGGTTCTCACGAATATTAGGCACCTGGATCAGTATTAGTCTATTTATCAGAGGTGTAAATAATCCATGTATAGTTTTTCTCCTTTTAGATTATTTTGTATTTGTTTAAAAAAAAAAGTTTTGTCAAAATACAAGGAAATGACTGAAAGTTGACAGGGTTTTTAAAAAAATTATAATTATTATTCCAATTGTTTTTTTTTTTTTTTTGCATTGTAACTAGCGCCAAGGAACTGCAGCAAATAAACTCCAAATCTGCCCAAACCACTTTGTTGTGTGTGATGTTGCTTCGTGGCTGGGTGGGCTCCGAGTGGGAAGGTCACGCTCGTCAGAGGCGTCCCTTAGCCTCTGTCTTCAGTCTAGTGATGACAGAAGCCGGAAGCAGGGAGGACGGTCCTGCCTTCTGTCAGGGAGAGCAGAGCAAAAGGGTTTTCACGTAGTCGGTGCCCCCCCTCATTGGAGGAAGAAACAAATGTCAAACATCCAACTTAAGATCAAGAAATGTGCCTGGAGCCGTTTCTGGCATGATTTCAGTTTCCAGATATGCCTGCGTGATGCGAGGGGAGACCCGTGGGGACCCTCGGCGCAGCCCCCCAGGGCAACTCGGACAAGCCCTGGTCTGTCCCCTTGGCCGGCAGCCCTACCAGCAGCATCGCGGTCCCACCTGTGCGTCTTGCCTCATGCCCGCAGCCCTTTCCTGCCATCCCTCCAGTGACTTCACCGAGAAGAGAGACCACTTCCTCCCCAAGGACAGCTTTCCTGCCTCTGCTGCCACAGTCCGTTTCTGTGCTCCTTCCCCGTCTCCTCCCTGCATCGCTTTCCGTTCCCCGTCTGCCTCCCCTGCATCGCTTTCCGTTCCCTCCATCCTCGTGCATGTCCTTGACCTCCTTCCCCTAGGTTCCGTCCCTTCAAGCTACACAAGTGTCTGCGTCTCTTATTTAGAAGAAATGAGAACAGGACAAGGATGAGTGTGTGGTACTAAAGGTTCTCAGCAGGACCGTCAGGCAAGAAAAAGAAGTAACGTGAGATAGGAAAGGAAGAAGGAAAACGAACTTAATGGGCAGATTACGTTACAATGTACAGAGAAAACCCTAAGGAATCTCCCAAAAACTATTAGCTCATAAATGAATTCAGCAGGGACTCAGGATATAAGATCGATATACAGAAGTCAAATTTTTCAACACACTAGCAATGATCAATCAAAATGACAACTCCACAATAGCATCAAAAAGAAAAAATGGAGATTTTAAGGTAGAGAAGGTGCGTAGAAAACTACAGAACATCACTGAAGGTTTAGAATTGAAGACTTAATTGGAAGGATCCAGTACTCATGGATTGGAAGACCTAGGATGGCAGTACTTCCCAAACTGGTCTGCAGACTCAGCACTGTCCCTGCCAATGTTTCAGCTGGCTTTTTTGCAGAAATGGAAGCGCCTATCCTAAAATGTATATGGAAATGTAAGGAACCATCCTGAAAAAGAATGAAGTTGGACTCTCTTCCTGATTTCAGAACACCACAATCAAGACAATGTCTCTGGGAATTCCCTTTGTGGCTCAGTGGTTAACGAATCCGACTAAGAACCATGAGGTTGCAGGTTCGATCCCTGGCCTTGCTCAGTGGGTTAAGGATCCAGCGTTGCCGTGAGCTGTGGTGAAGGTTACAGACGCGGCTCGGATCCCGCGTTGCTGTGGCTGTCGCGAAGGCCGGCGGCCACAGCTCCTGTTATACCCCTAGCCTGGGAACCTCCATATGCCACCGGTGAGGCTCTACATAAAGGCAAAAAGACAAAAAAAAAAAAAAGACAATGTCTCTGGCAGTTCCCGTCGTGGCTCAGCAGTAACAAACCCAGCTAGAATCCATGAGGATGTGGGTTCAATCCCTGGTCTTGCTCGATGTGTTAAGGATCCGGCATTGCTGTGAGCTGTGGTGTAGGTAGCAGACGTGGCTTGGATCTCATAGTGTCGTGGCTGTGGTGTAGGTCAGCAGCTGCAGCTCCAATTCAACCTCTAGCCTGGGAACCTCCATATGCCTTGGTGCAACCCTAAAAAGCAAAACAAACAAAAAAGCTAAGACTATAAAACTCTAGAAGAAAGCAGATAAAAATCTTCATGATCTTGGATCAGACATTGGTTTTTTTAGGTATGACATCAAGCCACTAGCAATGACAACAACAAAGATAAATTGGACTTCAAAATTAAATATATTAATGCTTTAAAGCATACTATCAGGAAAGTGAAAAGGCCAGCCATGGAACAGGAAAATATTTGTAAATCAAAGATAAGCATCTAGTATACAGGATACCTTAAGAACTATTAAAATTCAATGGTAAAAAAGACAGCCCAAGTAAAAATTGGGCCAAGATTTTGAGTAGACGTTTCTCTAGAGAAGGTTTACAGGTGGCTAATAAGCACTTGAAAAAACGTTCCAGGTCATCATCAGGAAACTAAATCAAAACGACAATGAGATAATACTTCACCCCACTAGAATGGCTATAATCAGAAAGACAATAACAAGTGTTAGGATGTAGAGAAGCTGCTGGGATGTGAAAAGGTGGGGTTGCTATGGAAAAATTTGGCAGTTCATCAGAAAGTGAAGTGTAGAGTTAGGACCATAGAACCCAGCATTTCCATTCCGAGGTATGTACTCAGGAGAATGGGAAGCTTGTCCACACAGAACCCTGCACGTGGTGTTTATAGCAGCATGAGTGCAAATGCCAGTAGATGGGAACAGTCCATCAGTCCAGTCACTCATCACCTGATAGACAAACTGTGTTCCACCCACACGATGGAATATCATGCAGCCATAAAAAGAGAAGCACAGGTACAGGTTCAGGCTCCGGCACGGCTAAACTTGGCGACGTCATGCTGAGTGAAAGAAGCCCAACACAGAGGCCACGGTTTGTATGGTCCTACTCATAAGCACAGTGTCTTGAAAGGGTCATTCTTTGGAGAGGGAGTAGTTTGGTGTTTGCTAGAGGCTGGAGACATCGGAGGAGGATGGGGAAGACTGATAATGGCTACAGGGCTTCTTTGGGGAGTGTTGGAAATATTCTGGAGGTGGTGTTGATGGTGGCACAGCATGGTGAATGCACTACCACGCCCTGAATGCTGCACTTTGACAGGCTGAACTCTATGGTACGTGAAGTCTATCGCAATGAAAAACAGCCGCAGCAAACCAGTATCATCTCTCCCAGTGGTTTTACTGGTCCTCAAAGTCGTGTACCCTGATCAGCCTCTTCAGCACCACCTGGGGGCGGGTTAGAAATGCAGTCTCTGCAGCCCCAGCCACACCAGCTGGAACAGAATCTCTTGTGCTGGGGCCTGACCTGGTCTAACAAATCCTCCAGGTGCTCCTGGTGCCCAGTAACGTTTGAGAAGCACCACCTTAAACTCCCATCCCGATTCCTTCTGCTACCCGACTCAGGCTCCACTGCGTCCCATATGGAGAGACAAGTGTCGGGTGAGAGGAAGGGTAGCCTTACCCAGGAAGCCGGCAGTCCTGGGGAGAAGGTGGACTCGTGTCCCAAAGAACCGGTTTCCCCTTGTCGATCAAGGAGCGAGAGCTTTTAAATAAGGGGGGTTTCAGGGGTGCACAGGCAGGGGTGGGGGTTCAGGGGCAGAATAGCACGGTCAGCTTCTTGATAATTATCTTGAAATTGGTCGTGTGGTGGTCTGATCAGTGTCATCTTGTTTTAAGTACAGTTATTCTTCAGTTCCAGGGTCGGTTTGTTCCTGTTTCCTTGAGGCCGTTTCTGGGAATTGTGCAGGATGGAGCGGCTTATGTCATGGCCACAGTCTGGTCATCATGTAGGTAATTTCTGTCCCCTGGTGGGGGTTTCAGGATCTAGCAGACAGCTCAGAGGATATGGATCAGGTTATTATCAATAGCCCTTGAGGAGGAACCAAAGGTCCTTGGCTTTGTTTAAAGACTGAACTTTGATTATGTTGTCCTATTCGACTGCTTTTCTTTGCTTGTGCATTTTCTCATTTCTCTGATTAATTTATTCTTTGGCTAGAGGTTTTCCAGATGGGAGGCAGGTGGAGGACGTGGGGAGGGGACATCGTCTGTCCTGGGAAGGTCCCATCAGGTCCTGCCTCCTTCTCTTCCCTCTAGCTTACACTGCCTTCTCCTCATTGCAAGGTGAACACACACACACACACACACACACACACACACACACACACTCTGGGTTTAGTGAAACATAATTTCATGTCATATAGTCACCCATTTAAAGTCTACAATTCAGTGGTTTGGGTATATTTTCAAAGTCGTTTGGCCGTTAACACAGTCGATGTTAGAATATATCCGTCATGCCCAGACGGGGCCGTTGCACCCGTGTGCCTTTGCTCACCTCCCTGAAAGCCCAGACAGACCCTGACTCCGGCTTCTGGATGGGCCTTTCCTGGACATTTCACATACATGTGGAGTCCTTTGTGTCTGGCTGCCCTCACTCAGCAGTGCTGTCAGGACGCACCTTCGTTGCAGGTTGTGTCAGCCTCCGTCCCCTTTGATAACTGAAGAGTTTTCCATTTTATGGATGTGCCACTGTTACCCGTGACCCACGGAGGAGCATTTGGGCAAATTCCACTTCTTGGCAGCCGCGGACAGTGCGGCCGTGAGCGTTCAGGTGCAGGTCTCGAGAGCCTGGCCGGAGTTTCTGACAGTCGTCCTATTGCATCTACACCCTGCTCCCCGTGCACTTCTCAGCCGAGAGCCCGCCCCACCCGCTGCTCTCGGCTTTGACGGAGGCCCCGTCTGCGCTCACCTGCTCGATGCCAGGCTCCTCCGCTGGGCTCCCTGCCACCTGCTGACTCTCCCAACTCCAGCCTCCAGTGCTCCGAAGCTCGCTTCCTGGGTGGCTGCCCAGCCCCGCAGTTCCAGCTGCTTCTACCCGCCAGGGCCCCTAAACGCTACCCATGCCGTTCTCATCTCTCCCGGCGCCCCCATCGGCCTCCCTCAGCATGTCTGAGCCAGCCTCCGCTCTGGCGGCCCCCGGGCGCTCCTCGTGGACGTTCCCCTGGGACTCAGGCTCGCGGGTGATCCTTGCCCCGGGGTGTCTTTACTCCGGTGGCTGCAGAATGAAGAGCGCCGTCTCCAGCGCTCCGGCCAGGGACTGGTGGCCTCGGCGTCCTGGCCGTGGGGGAGCCTTGCCTTTCCCTGCTTGCGCTCCCACCGATGGCACCGACTGTGGATGCCTGCTCCCAGTGGTCTGTCACAGATTACCCTCCTTAACGAGTCTGGTGCTCAGAAGTGTCCCAGATTTGGCAGTGGGAGCCCCTTCCCTCTGCCTGTGTCCTGTAACTTGACGTGCCTGCGTTTTCTCAGCATTATCTCCCTCACCAGCATCACAGAATATTCCAGGATCACCTTGCACATACCCGGCCTCGGCTCCACGGTCAGCCATTTCTCCGAGGGGCCCCAGTTCCTTTTAGAGACCAAGATCTGGGCTGTGGGTGGGCTCGTTGCTGCCGGGGCATCTTTGCTCTTTTCCCTTTCAGTGGACAGGACTGGGAACTGCGGACATGAATGCACGAGTCTGCGGTCGCTCATACTCACACATGTACACGTCTGTGTAACAGCGCACACCTCACTGGGCTGAAAGAATGATTGAGGTGATGCATATTTAAAAAAAACCCAAACCAGGACTTCCTGTTGTGGCTCAGCGGGTTAAGGACTTGATGTTGTCTCTGTGAGGATGAGGATTCACTCCCTGGCCTCCCTCGGGGGTTGAGGGTCCGGCATCGCCACAGGCTACAGCATAGGTCACAGCTGCGACCTGGACCCGGTGTGGCTGTGGCGTATGCAGCTCTGATTCGACCCCAGCCCAGGAACTTTCATATGCTACAGCTGTGGCCATTAAAAAAAATTTTTTTTTAATCATGAAAATAAAATAGAAGACCCAAACCAGAAACAGCTCTTGGCCCAGTGCCTGGACGTGGAACTCAGTCACTTTAATTATCGTCGTTATCACTGTTATTTTCACTACTGTGGGAAACTGTGGAATCCTTTGCCTGGCAAGCGGGGACACTTTGGTTCTCTGCGTGCCAGGCAAGGAATCCCACGTACAGTTTGGGGTCCAGAGCAAAGGGCCGACTGACCCCCCCCAAGGGAGTGGACAGCTGTGCTGGATGGATAGACTTCTCTAAAATGCGGTACATGGACGTGCCCGGCCGCTGCCTGTCGTCAGAGCCTCCCCCAGAACCCCGAAAGGACCGCAGTGGAAAGGAGCCGCGCTGAGCAGAGGGTCTCGTGGGATAAATGCCGACTGTGCACGGGCAAGCCTACCGCACTTGACACTGTGGACTCTGCCTTGTGGTTTCCTGGCGAGGCCACCGTCTCGCCCACTTTACAGAACCTTGATCACTAGACCGCGTGTCCAGGACCAAGAGGGTCAAGTGTGATGATGGCAGCTGGACCAGCCTCATTGTCCCGAACCCACCCGTCTCCACGGTAACCGCCTGGGCCGTTGCACCAGGTCTGCTTCCTGCTCTTGGCTTCAGTCCTTGTGCAGATTCAGTCGAGACAAATTTCTCTTTCCTGTGGGTCAAAGTCCCGCTCGCCATCTTCCTGAGCAGCGTCCTCAGTAACCAGGTCGTCGGTGGTTGTCGCACAGTCTCCTCTGCTCTTCATCCTCTGAAGCAAAAGGTAACCACAGTTTATTGAGCACCTGTGTCCCGGTGCCTTTTCATTCATTTCTCCTCTATCCCCACCCGCCATCTAAAAAGCTAGCATCCTGCCAGACGTTAATAGGCACTTCTAGGTTGTGTTGAGAGCACCGGACACAGTTGTGCAGACAGACTGAGGACATGCTGGTTCGGGCCACGTGGGCAGCAGCCTTTCCTGCAGCCTCTCCGTCTGCGCGGGTGCCCAGAGCACGCAGCGTCTCCTGGACCTGTGCACGTGGCCCTCCCCTGCAGGTGGCATCTCAGGGGAAGCCAGGCTTCCTCGGGCCGGCACCGCCCTTACCTGGTCCACTGGATGGCTGTGGGGCCATCCCTGTGCCCCCAGCCAGCTCTGCCGTCTTCGGGATCAGGCCCCGCTTGCTCCCAAAGCGTCCCGGCTCTTCCTCGCCCTCCCAGCGCCTGCGCTCCTCCTGGGCTTTTCTGCCTCCTGCCTGCCGGCTCCTCCGGTCGCTCTGCCTTCCGCTGCCCCCCCTCCCACGGTGCTTTTGCTTACCCCTCGGTTCCCGGCTGGGCCCCCACCCCGGCGTCTTCCATTCCCCACCCGCAGCACCCCAGCTCCCTGGACTCTGACTCTTTCTTTGCTGTTTGGGAAGTGACCTCCCTCGTTGTGCTGCTTGTGAGCTTCATGTGATGACACTGGATTTTACCTTCCCCGCGGTCTGTCTCCCTGCCTGGGCCAGGTCCCGGGGGCTCTCCTCGCTTGGCGCTCTGGGCACATCCCCTGGAGCAGAGTGGCGCCTGGTGTCCTGGGCCAGTGCCAAAGGCTCTCTGGAAGCTCTGTGGGGACTTCTCCTGTCGTCCGCAGCTTGATTCTCCCTGGGGGCCGTCCAGCTCTTAGGCCTTGACCCCCGAGGGCCCAGGCCTGTTTCATGGGACTGAAGGCCACAGAGGATGGGGACGGACCCAAATGCTCTCCCGGCTCAGTGAAAACGTCTGAATTCAGGGCCCGATTCTGACGCCCGCCCCGCCCGGGGCCCTGGCCCTGCCTGGCTGGGGCGAGGCCTGCAGGCGGCGCAGTCTCAGGGGGCACCGGCGTCCTCCCGAGGGAGGAGTGGGCCAGAGAGGCCATGTAAAGCACTTACACGGGCGTGTCTTCCAGGTCTTTGCTTTCCTTGGGCCGGTTATCTTGGTTTAGTTCTCACACCGGACCCAGGGCCCTCCCCGCAGGCGCGCACAGCTTTTGGCCAAAACGGATTCCAAGGCCAGGATTACAGGAAGGCGAGCAGGACTGATTAGCCCAGTGTCCCCTCCCTTTCTGACCCCGAGGAGTCTTACGGCACGTGTGTAATTGGGGGGCCCTCCTTGAGCCCAGGAGTGATTGCAGGCGTCGTCTTATTTCTCTCTCCAGCAGAGCTCAGCCCCTGCCGTTAGCTCTCTCCTTAAAGTGTCAGAGAGAAGCCAGGCCAAGTCTCCTCGGCCTATTCTCAGCCCGGGGTCCGTCGTCTCCTCCCTCCAGTAGAGACACTGGGTAGGGCTGTGCGGGGCTGGGGGCCGCTGGTACTGGGGCAAGGGCTTGGGGGAGAGGGTAGGGGGCTGCAGAAAGGACTCGGGCCGGGGGTCCAGGTAAGGGGGCCAGAGAAGGACACCGTTTTGGCATTCTATCTTTACTTCACCAAGTGAAGCCTAGCATGCCAGACGTGCTGGGACCCTCCCAGGCTGAGGTGGGGGCGCCGGGACGTCCCAGGGCCTTCAGCAGGCCACGGCGAGGAGGGCACACCACCCATGCTGTGTGGAGGCCCGCACGCCCTCCGGCCCCGCCATCCCGACGGTGGGATCAGCAGCACCGGCCTCGAGGGAGAGAATCAGCCAGTGGACAGGAGCCCAGCGTGCCCTGCGCACGCTCCTTTCCCAGGAGGCCATGCTGGCCGCAGAGAGGGGTTCAGTCCCACCAGGAGCTGGTGCGCATCCTCGGAGCCAGGAGGCCCTGCACCCGGTGAGGAGGGGGCCGAGCCCCGGGAGGAGGTGGGGGTCCTGGGCAGCCCGTGCGGGAGCGGAGGAGGCCGCCTTCCGCTCCTGCTCGAGAGGGATGGGCATGTGGGGCAGCGGCCTGGGGGCCGGGGCCTGAGTCCTGACTTTTGCACCGTGAATTTTTCAATTCAAACTTCTTTGGTTTCACACTGAGCTCTTTAAACACGCCGTTGCTTCCATCATGGCCGAGGAATTTCAGGGTAAACAGAAGCCGTAGCTCTCTCTTGATCCCCTCGTGACTGGGCACCCTGAGTGCAGCCGGGGAGGGAGGCTGACCTTCACACCCTGAAATGTCAGCCAGACAGGCGGGAGGCGGACGGGGCTGGGACCTGGTGAAGGCCACGGTCAGCAGCGAATGTCAGCCTTGCCCCGCTGAGGACTGAGTGCTCCACCTTGGGGGCCCTCGAGGTGACTCTATGGGGACAGAGTCATCCCTGGATGGCTGGCACAGCCTCGTACGAAGGGAGGGGTCTGTCGCAGTGATTGTGACTGAGTGGGGTGAGGGGGCAGCCTGGATCTTGAGAGGGGAGGTGGGGGGCATATCTGGGAGCTGGAGCCCCACTGCTGTGGGAGCGTCTGCAGGGCAGCTGCCGGCACCCACACCCCGGTGACTCTGGCCGCCCAGATGTCCGGGATTTACAGTGTTTTCGCGCCCTCACCACCAGGCAGCACTCTCTCTCTCTCTCTCTGACCATGCTCATGGCATGTGGAAGTTTCTAGACCAGGAATTGAACCTGCGCCACAGCAGTGACCCAGGCCACTGCAGTGACAATGCAGGATACTTAACCCATTGCACTGCAAGGGAACTCCTCTCTCTCTTTTTTTTTTTTTTTTTTGCTTTGTAGGGCCGCCCGTGCAGCATATGGAAGTTCACAGGCTAGGGGTCGAATTGGAGCTGCAGCTGCCGGCCTACAACACAGCCACAGCCACAGCAGTGCGGCATCCAAGCCATGTCTGCCACCTACACCAAAGCTCATGGCAACGCCGGATCCCTGACCCACCGAGCAAGGCCAGGGATTGAACCCGCATCTTCATGGATACTGGTAGGGTTCATTACTGCTGAGCCACAGCAGGAACTCCTCTCTCTTTTAAAATTGTGATGAATACATGAAGGCCCTCTCTGCCTGGTATTTCACGTTGTTGAAGGTCAGCCCTCCCTACCCAGCTGCACTCAGAATCCCCAGGTGAATACGTGATAAAATTTAGCATCATAAATCTTTTCCGGCTAACCATTTGGTGGCGTTTGGTACATTCACAGTGCTGTTCGGCCATCACCTGTATTTAGTTCCCGAATCCTTTCATCTTCCCCAAAAGTAGTCCTGCACCTGTGAGTGCTCACCTCCCCTCCTTTCCTGGCCCCCGGCCACCTCTCACTAATTACTCCGCAGAGATACAGCGTCACACACTTGTCCAAACCAACCCCCAATCCCCAAGATGAACCCCAGTATAAACTATAGACTTCAGTTACGAAGAATAATGCTTATTGAGTCATCAGTCGTAAGGCAGGTCCCATGGGAAGGCAGGATGCCGATACGGGGACAAGGCGGAGGGAGGGGCCACGGGCATATAGGACTGCGCTTCCGGCTCAGTTTCTCTCTAACCTGAGACTCCAAGGAAGTTAATTTTTTTCTCTGGTATGTATTAAATACTTGATTTGTTTTCCCAGGTTTATTCAAAGATACGTGTAACTGCCCTTCAAAACTTGGGGAAAAAACAAACAGAACTCTGTCCAGAGCAGGATCTTACTGCTCTGGTGGCCTGGGCAGGCTTCTCGCGGGTAAGGTATCATCTTTTCAGGGCTTTGAGTAAGATCAGTATGTTTCCCCATGCCTCTTCTCTGGGGCAGGGCTCTGTGTACCGGGATCCCCTGGCGATGGGGGCGACGCAGGACCTGATGGAGTCGCCAGGACCTGATGGAGTCGCCAGGTGGGACCGGAGCACCTTTGCTGCCAGTGGTTTCCAGGTGGTCTTGTCAGCGGACCACCCCTCACTGGGAGACTCTAGGGCCTGTAATTAAAGCGGCCTTTGGTCAATTGGAAAATTGGATTGCAACCTGGCTTCGCTCATTCCAGAGTGGGTGGGGTCCTGAGGAAGTTCCAGAATCCGCCCTCTGGGAACCACAGGGGAATTCTCTGGGACTCCTGACAGGGCCCCGGGAACCGGGCGGCCCTGTCACTCCTACTGGCAACAAGCAGGTGCCCAGCTCAGCAGAGCGTGGCCGGGACCTTCCTGGATTTAGTTCAGAATACCTCAAGTTCTGGGAGACCCCTCGGCGCCAGGCATCCCAGGACGGTCGGCCACCCGGGTGAGTTTTAGCGCTGTCACACCAGCAAAGAAAGACACAAAGGAGAGAAGGACTGAGATTCCTAGTTCCGTACCCCACTTCCCGGACAAGCTGTCCCCACCCGAGCGGTCTGGGGGACTCAGGGACACCTGGTCACAGCGAGTGAGTGTCCCTGGGGTGGGTCGAGGGACAGACATGCCGAGTCAGACCGCAGGCAGGAAATTTCATTTCCAGACCTCATTCGAATTCTTCTTCCCGGATTCACTACATTCAAAGCACATTTCGTATTGCAAACAAAGCCGAGGAGGGTTTCCCGCAGAGGCCTAGCCCCCAGGGCCCTCTCTCTGCCTCCCCTGAAGTTCGGAGTTAAACTTGAATCTCCGGCAGTCAGGCAGTCAGGACGACGGTCCATGGCGCGCTGGGGGCACTGGTGTGGTCAGCGGGAGAGCCGCTGCCTGCAGCCCGTTGCCACCGTTTCGACTCCCATTTATTATTTAGGGCTCTTGACTCTGGGAGCTGTCTTCCCAGTAGGAGGTGTTAGGAACTAAGTCACTACAGAGATCACGCTCTAACACACTTTAAACTTCTAATGTTCCAAAGAAAAGGGGTCTTTGTCCTTTTAAGAAAGAAATATTTGCTATTTCCAGGTCTCAGTAGAAGCTGAGCTGCAACGTTTTGGAAGTCACTGGAGGGAAGCCCGATCTCTTAAAGGTCCCTGCCCTGGAATCCCCCCTCCCCATACAGAGTGATTGTTGAGCAGCTAGTGCAGAAAAGGACGGTAGGAGCGGGGCAGGCAAACAGGCCACCCAGCCTAGGGCCTCTCTGGACCTCTCCTGGAAGGACAGCAGGGGACACCAAAGGTCAGTCCCCCAAGGGAGGATGTCAGCGGCGAGCCAGCCCAACTGCAAGGTTTTGGGGTGAGAGCTGCTCTCAGTTCCAGGTCTCTCGGGTGTGGCTGAGCCGTGCACCCAGCTGTGCGCAGACTGTGTTTACCCCCGAGTTGGATCTGCCCGCATTACTAGTTTGCTTGCCAGCGACTGTTCCCCTGCAATGGGCCGGGGGCAGCAGGACCCTCCTCTGAGGGGCACTGGCCCCTCTGGGGCCAGGATTTCCCCCCTTCCCACGCTTAGACCCAAGGGGAGCTCTGAACACCTGCGCACGTGGCCCTGGAGGTGGGGCCAGAACCACGAGCTGGGGCAGCTTCCCAGGTGATTCCACTTGAGACAGGACCTAGATGGGCTCCAGGACAGACCGCCACAACCAGCCTTTATACTTTGAGATGCAGGTAACAACACGTACAAGGTAAATAACTGGGCTTTGTCTCCTGTGGACACTTCAAACGACAATAACGGGGAGGCCGGCGGGGTGGGGGGGGATGTGTGCGGAGAGGGACTAAGGAAGAAGAGGTCCCATCCTTCCCATCCTCACCTCAGGGAGCCCCAACTACACAGGCGCAGAAGGACCTCTGGGTTCGAGTAGGAAGGGGACACCACCACATAAGGAGTGACGTCAGCTTTCCCGAAAGCCCTTGTGCTGGATTGCATCTTGGGCTAAAAGATGTGCAGGCCTATGGGGAGGGTCCCAGGTTCAGTCAGGTGTGAGAAATAAATCAAGATAATTGGCCAAAGGAAAACAAGGACCCAAAAGAACGGCCCCTATGTGAGCGATTCAGATCAGCCCTTTGGCGGGCTCCCCCCAGCAGGGGCGTCCCCACTCCCCGTGGGCTCTCCCGCGTGTGCTGTGCTCACAGTAATAAACAGTGCATCTGATTTTACAGTTTTGCCTCCTTGAAACGTTCTCATTCTGGAGGAGGGGGCAGGATTCAGGGCAACTCTGCTTTTGGCCTCTGGCCCTTGGCGGGCTAGCGGCTAGGATGCCCAGGGTTCACCCAGGCTGCCCAGGCTTGGGGCCCATCGCTCACTGCTGTCTCCCCAAGATCACGCTCCGCGGCCCCGCCCTGGAGAACCACTGCCTGTGACACACCTGCGCCTCAGGTAAGCACTGGGCTCCTTGAAGGGAACTCAGGCCCTGGGGGTGGGGGTGAGGCTTCTTAGGCTAAGGGTAAACTGGCTACTTCAAGTGAATTTGCTCGAAAGAGACCAAAATTTTACCCTAAACCAGTGGTTATCAGATGAGCGTGCATTCAAGTCTCCCAGGGGAGAGGGGGTGCTGGTGAAATTTCAGATGGCTCCCCCAGCCCTGTATTTCCTGCCTCAGCAGGGCCGGCCGGGCCCGAGCATCTGCATCCCAAACAGGGTCCCAGGCCGTGCTGATGCGCGGGTCCAGGGACCACTGTGAGACCTGCGCTCTAACGAGGGGAACACAACTAAAAGGCTTGATTGGAGCGTTTTTAAAAAATAAAATTGAAAATCAGTTTCTTTTATCTTTCATTTTCTAAAACACGGGTCACAGGTGCCATAAATTCTTAGGATAAAGAATGGAGTGATGAGGAGAGGGGGAGGGGCAGCGTGGGACGCTCCAGGGCTTCAGCGGGGCTGAGACCAGGGCCAGCTCGGGTCAGATGGCCTGGCAGCATCCACGGTGGTTTTGATGGTCTCGGGGAGCTGGTGGGAGGGTCAGGGCACGGGTCCCAGAGGAATCGGAAATGTTTAATGACTGACATTAGGTTTTGATGGCTGAGGCATCTGTTTCAAAAATCCGTCTTCAGTGAACTCCCTGCCAGCTGCAGGGCACAGCCACCTGCAGAAGAGCCAGGTAGGGAATGAGGCCCCGCAGCCATCAAGTCCCCCTTTCAGAAGGTCCTGGGGACCCAGGGCCCTTAGTGACCCCGCCTCCAGGCCCCCACGCCCTAATCCTCCCTCTTCTGCTTCAGTTGGCCCATAATGGGTGACCCCTCAAAAGCCAAGACTCCCTCCTTGGACCCTAATACAGGCAGAGCCTGGGGTCACCTGTCTCTCCCCCTCCCCCACTTCGCTGTGTGGTCCCGGCCTGCCCTGTGGCCTCCAGGATCTGTGGGTAATAAACCCCATCCCCTCCCAGGGAGGGAGCGCTCTGCCCCCGAGGCTCAACCCCGCCGGCTCCCCAGGCTCAGAGCCCCTCATCCGGCTGAAGCCCAGCAAAGGCTCTCCTAGACCAAACCTTAGACAGGTCCCCTGGGCCCTCTTTTCTGCAGGCCTGTCCTTGGGTGCGTCCAGGACTGTCTAAGCCAGCCTCTGCAGCGCGTCACCCCACCCCGACGCCTGGCCTAGCCCCTCCGCCCCACCTTTGGTGTCACTCCCCAGCCGGCCTTTTAGCAAGACTCCCCCGTCCCCCGCGGGTCTCCCATCGGCCATTTTCCACCCACGGCCGCCCTCCCTGCTCCCTGCCTGTAACCCCCCAGCTGTCTCTGCTATCACAACCGGACCGAGGAAAACCTGGCTCCCTTGCCTATAACAAGCATCAATTGAGCAGGAGGCGCGCCTGCCAATCACCGGCTTCCGCGGCAGCTCCGCCTACCGCCCCCTTCCGCGGCTTTAAAGGTTGCAAAGCCGTCCCACAAGCCCACCCTGCTTCTCTGCCTGGCTGGCTTGGCATCCAGGCTCGTCCATGCCTTGTGGGGGCCTCACCCCCGGGCTTGCTCGGCAGAGGTCCAGGTCTCCCCAGAGCCTCGCCTAGCAGTGACCTTGGGAAACCTTGAAAGCCAGAGACCTCTCTCTCTGGCCACCCTGCCCGAGGACCCTGCTGGGCCACCCTGGCCCCGGGGGTTCAGCTCTCCCTTCCACCCAAGGTCAAAGGGGCCAGGCCGCGGGGGCAGAGGGCAAAGCCGCCCACCCCCCGCCCCTTCTGGTGGGAGTTCTGCACGAGGACGTGTGGCAGCGCCAGCATAGCCCCAGGGAGGCTGTGTGGCGGGGGCAGCGAAGAGGCCCAGATGGCCCAGCCTCCCGCCCACTGCAAACATCCCCAACAGAGGAAAATGGCCCTGCAATTGTATTTAATGATGGGTCACGTCTGCTGGAAACTTGTCTCCCAAGTTAATTCAGCAGGAGGAAGAGCTCCCGGGGTGTAAGTAACAGGGGAGCCTTTCCGCTCAGCCCCCACGACTGTGACTGTCCGCAAAGGAAGTGAGGAACGCGTGCCTCTGTAGCCCTGGTAGGGCGGGGGACGGGCACCCACGACACGCCCCCAAATGCATTTCCTGGTCAGGAAGCTTCACACACCGCCTGGCCTTTCCGAAGGGCTGGCTGTTTCCCGCCTCATTGTGGACACGGTGGGAATTGATTGCGCCACCTGGAGCCCGAGGGTCCCGCCCTGTCTTCATTGCTCAGGTAGGACCCTCAGGTGTGACCCGTGGGAAGCACCTTCCTCCACGTCCCGCATGAGTCTCCTCCACCCTGAGCCTCAGGCTGTGGTTTGATGGCCAGAGGGACATCTGCCTGACTCCCTGCCTCCAGCATTTCACCAGCCCTTGTTGGGACCCGTAGACCTCGGGGAGCACAATTTTGGTGGAAATCGGACCAGTTGAAACTTGATCTAGGGTTTCAGACTATTCCTCAGGAGACTGATGGGGCTTAAAGGAAAGAAGCGAGCTCAACGATGTTAGTGGAAACGCTCGGTTAGATGAAGTTAGTCTTTGCAGCAGGACTTATCAGAGCCTTTGTTTCTTTAGCAATGTTTATTGAAAGCCTGGCGTGGCCCAGGCACGGGGCCGTGTTCTGGGGTGGCAGTGCTCATCAAAAGGGGGAAGCAGATAACATACCTAATTATGTGACTAATTGCAGCTGTCCCGGTGAAGCAGAGCAGAGCCAGGCGCTCCCTGATGGAAGGAGTGAATGTGAGGTAGGAGGGAGCTGGGGCCTTGGGCTGAGAACAGCTGGCACTTGTTATGCCAAGTAAACTGGGCCTTGTTTCTCTTTGACACTTCTAGGAAAAAGTTGAAGGAGCTGAGCTCAGCTGGAGTAGAGATAAGATGACCCCTTCCTCCACTCCCGGGATCAAGGAGAGCTCCCCGGTTGCACATGCGCAGCAGGACTCCTAGGGGTCCGAAAGGGAGGGGCGCCAGGCCGTAATAAGTCCCCATACCGTCCTGGCATCCTTTGCTCTGGAATCCGTCTTTGTCAAAATTAAAACGAGGTCATGGGCTGAAGGTAAACCAAGGCCCGGCACAGCCGTCCTGTGGAAGTGATTTAATCCCCCTCCGGTGCGTGGCTCGCTCGGGGGTCGCCCGCACCCACACTCCTCCTCAGGCGCTTCCGACTTGAATGACCTTCTCTGCGTGCTCTCCCCACGCTGTTCTGTGACGCTAGCAGTAGACTTTAGACCTGTTCTCACAGCCTCTGCCTCCTTCAAACACTTGCTTTCAGCCGGGGCAAGAGTCGGCGCGAGTCTGGCTTAGCCTCTAGCTAGTCTGGTGGCTGGGACTCCTGGTTTTCAGCCGGGCCGCCCGGGTCCAATGCCTGAGCGGAGAATTAAGATCTCACTTGAAGCCATCACTCACGGCTGTCTCCGAGATCACGTGGTTCTGGGGATCCCTACTGGGACGGGTGCTGCGGCTGCGCGCCTGAGGGTGCGGAGTTAGATGGGTGTGCGCGCGTGCGCACAGGTGTGCTGGGTCCTGGGCCCGGCAGGAAGGCCCTCTAGGGAGCGGGCGTCTTGGAGGAGCTGGAAGAAGGCCAGCGTGGCCGGAGCATGGTTCGGGGTCAGGACTTATTATGGCCTGGCGGCCCCTCCCTGTCTGAGCCCGAGGAGTGAGGCAGGGGCCACATGCTAGGAGGAGGCCCTTTGAGGTTTATTTGGATTTTCTCCCGAGAGGTATTATTAGGAACCTTCTGAGGGGCTTTAAGCAGGCCTTGACAGGACACTTGTCTCTTGAAAGATGCTCTGGGGCGTGTCCTGCTGGGGACAAGGTGGGTGTGGAGAAGAGCCAGGGTGGGCCTGGGCCTGGGGCGGGGGAAGGCTGGCAGCAACGGAGACCAGAGAGCGGGAGCCGCGGAGGAAGGCGGCCGGGTTCAGAGATGTTGCGGAGGCAAGACTGCCGGCGTTGACAGCGGGAACCGGGACCCCGAGCAGCTGGCGGACAATCTGTGGGGCAGCGAAGACCAGGTAGGGGGGTGCGTGGGCGGCGGGGCGGGAGGCGAGGGGTCAGTTTTGTGCGCCCTGGGTTTGAGGTGCGGCTTCCAAGCAGTTAACCTTTAGCTTTGAAGACGTGTCTAGGGCAGTGTGGTGGGGGCTGGTTACTGGCCATAGGTCCTCTTCAACTACTTAAAAAAAATAATAAGAACTGAGCTATTTATTCCGTGTCTTATTCAGCGGGCCATAGCTGGGGACACAGCCTCTCGGATGGCTCTGAGTAACTGCTCTGAAAAATGGAGGGCCCGTGCTATCGATGAGTTTTTTGCTAGAAAAAAATAATAGTTTGCTGCTGGTATTGTCACTGCTTGGGTTGCTGCTGTGGTGTGGGTTCGATCCCTGGCCTGGGAACGTCTGCATTCTGTGACCGTAACCAAACCAACAGAAACGCCAGTGTAGTCGAACATCAAAAGATGACTGCTCATCACAAGAACAGACCTCTGAGGTTAATGAATTAGGGCTTTTCTATGTACAGGAAAATCCTAGGACCCTGCCCTCCTCTGTTGAATGAGCTCCAAAACCAGTTCATAGTCAAACAGTGCATCTCATATTTAGGCTTGTGATCCATTTTTAGTTAATTGTTGTAGATTGCATGAGGTGGGGGTCCAGCTTTATTCTTTGTATGTGTTCCAGTACCCTTTGTTGAAAAGACAGTTCCCCCCGTTGAATTGTCTTCACACTATTATCTAAAATCAATTGCCCATAAACGTGTGTTTATTTCTGAACTCTCCATTCTGTTCCATTGATCTGTATGTCTGTCCCTATAGCAGTAGCACTCGGTCTTAATTACTGTAGCTTTGTAGCATGATATATAAATTTTGGGGGGGGCATTTGTCATTTTAGGGCCACACCCGCGGCATATGGAGGTTCCCAGGCTAGGGGTCTAATCAGAGCTGTTGCTGCCGGCCTATGCCAGAGGCACAGCAATGCCAGATCCGAGCCGTGTCAGCAACCTACACCACAGCTCACAGCAACACCGGATCATTAACCCACTGAACGATGCCAGGGATTGCACCTGCAACCTCATGGTTCCTAGTCAATTTGTTAAGCACTGCGCCACTATATTTTTAAATTGAAATATAGTTGATTTACAATATTATGTTTCGGGTATACAGCAAAGTGATTCTGATATGTATATATATTGGAATATACATATACACAGATATAAACACACTAAAAATTCTTTTAGTTTATTACAAGATGGTGAATATAGTCCCTGTGTTATTCTTTTAGGTTATTATAAGATAGTGAATATAGTCCCTGTGTTATTTTATATTGAATAGTGTGGAGCTGTTAATCACAAATTGCAAATTTCCCTTTGGTAACCATAGTTTGTTTTCTGTGCCTGTGAGTATATTTCTGTTTTGTGAATACATTCATTTGTATCATTTTTTTAGATTCTACATATGAGATATCATATGATATTTGACTTTGGCTTACTTCACTTGGTATGATAATCTCTAGGTTCAAACGTGTTTGCCAATGGCAGAATTCCATTCTTTTTTTATGGCTGTGTAATATTCCATTGTATATATGTACCACATCTTCATTATCTAGTACCATGTTGGTGGGCATTTAGGTTGCTTCCATAACTTGGCTATTGTGAATAGTGCTGCTATGAACTATAGTAAGTTTTGAAATTGGGAACTGAGAGTTCTCCAACTTTGCTCTTTTTCAAGATTGTTTTGGCTGTTCTTACATTTCCCCATGAAGTTGAGGATCAGCTTTTCCATTCTTGCAAAAAGGTAGCTAGGATTTGGATAGGGATTGTGTTGAATGTATAGATCAGTTTTAGGAGAACTGTCATCTCAGTTTATTAAAATGTTTATTAAGCCTCCCAGTCTGTGAACATGGGATATCTTTTCATTTGTCTTCTTTAATTTCTTTTGGTGATGTTCTGTAGTTTTCACTTGCACTTTTTAAAAATTTATTCCCACTGCTTTATTCTTTTTGATGCTATTGTAAATGGGATTGTTTGATGCTATTGTAAATGGAAATTGTTTCTGAATTTCTTTTTTTCCCAAATTGAAATGTATTTTAAGGTAAAGGCCATGATTTTTCCTTCTTGGGATCAATAGAGATCCCACAAAACTACAGTGCACCTAATACGGTGCTTAGTATTCGATGCAGTGGATTAAAACAGTGTACAGTATTTAAATCATCACTTATAAATGGGAGAAAAAATTTAATACATGGGAGAATTAAAATATCAATTTCAAGAATGGCTACATTTAATTTAAATAATTCATTATTACGTGAATATAAGGACTTCTACTGCTAAATAAATTATAATGTCTAACACAATAAATTACCTATCCTAAAAAAAAGAAAAAAACTATAAGGAGGGAGTTCCCATTGTGGCTCAGCGAAAATGGACCTGACTAGTATCCATGAGGATGTGGGTTTGATCCCTGGCCTCACTCAGTGGGTTAATGATCCGGCATTGCTGTGAGCTGCAGTGTAGGTTGCAAATGCAGCTCATATCTGGCATTTCTGTGGCTGTGGCGTAGGCCGGCAGCTGCAGCTCCTATTCAGCCCCTAGCCTGGAAACTTCCATATGCCGCAGGTGCCGCCCTAAAAAGAGGGGAAAAAAAACCAACAACAACAAAAAAACAAAAACAAAACTAAAGCATTGGCATTCTTCTGTGGCACAACAGGTTAAGGATCCAGCATGATCCGTGCAGTGGCTTGGGTGGCTTCCAAATACCATGGGTGTGGCTGGAAAATTCAATCATTAAAATCCTAACCTAAGAAAATACTAAGAAAAATATGCCTTTTTTTTACAATAAAATAATGTTATCACTTAAGAATAAAATAATACAGTAGTTTATGTCTTTCACCCTTAAACACTTTTTCAATTTTACTTTTGTATTGGAGTATGGTTGATTTACAGTGTGTTCGCTTCAAGTGTACAGCAAAGGGATTCAGTTGTACATGTTTCCATTCTTTTTCAGATTCTTTTCCCATGTAGGTGAATACAGAATATCGAGTAGTTTGCTGTACAGTAATTCCTGGCTGATGATGTATTTTATATAGAGTAGTATATGTTACGTATATGTTGAGCCCAAGTTCCTGTGTTCTCTCTTTCCCCCTTTCTCCTTTGGTAACTGCAAGTTTGTTTTCTAAGTCTGTATGAATCTGTTTGTTTTGTAAATAGGTTCTTTTGTATCATTTTTAAAGATTCTACATCTAAGTGATATATGGTATTTATCTTGGTCTGACTTTACTTGGCACGATAATTTTTGGGTCCATCCATGTTCCTACGAATGGCATTGTTTCATGTTTTTTTTTTATGGTTGAGTAATAGTCCATCATCTATATGTACCACATTTTCTTTATCCATTTCTCTGTTGATGGACATTTACGTTGCTTCCGCATCTTGGCTATTGTAAATAGTGCTGAAATGAACACTTGGGTGCATGTATCTTTGCAAATTACAGTTTTCTCTGGATATAAAGCTAGGAGTGGGATTGCAATATCATATGGTAGTTCTACATTTAGTTTTTACTTATTTTTATTATTTTTTGGCCTTGCGGCATATGGAGGTTCCCAGGCTAGGGGTCTAATCAGAGCTACAGCCACCGGCCCATGCCACAGCCACAGAAATACCATATCTGAGCCATGTCTGTAACCTACACCATAGCTCCCAGCAACGCCGGATCCTTAACCCACTGAGCGAGGCCAGGGATCGAACCCGCAACCTCGTGGTTCCTAGTCAGATTCATTTCTGCTGTGCCACGACGGGAATGCTTATATTTAGTTTTTAAAGGGACTTCTAGATTGTTCTCCATAGCGGTTGCACCAATTTACATTTCCACCAACAGCGTAGGAGGGTTCCCTTTTCTCCACAGTCTCTCCAGCATTTATTGTGTGTAGACTTTTTGATGACGACCGTGCTGACTGGTGCGAGATGATGCCTCATGTAGTTTTGATTTGCCTTTCTGTGAAATTAATGATGTTGAGCATCATTTTTTTCCGCTGTTTGTCTGTCTTCCTTGGAGAAATGTCTATTTCGATCTGTCCATTTTTTTTTTTTTTTTTGTCTTTTTGCCTTTTCTAGGGCTGCACCGGCGTCATATGGAGGTTCCCAGGTTAGGGGTCTAACAGGAGCTGTAGCTGCCGGCTTTTGCCACAGCCGCAGCAACGCGGGATCCGAGCTGCGTCTGCAACCTACACCGCAGCTCACGGCAATGCCAAATCCTTAACCCACTGAGCGAGGCCAGGGATCGAACCCGCAACCTTATGGTTCCTAGTCGGATTCGTTAACCACTGAGCCACAAAGGGAACTCCATCGATCTGGACATTTTTTGATGGGTTGTTTGTTTTGATATCAAGCTGCGTGAGCTGTTTATATATTTTCGAGATGGCATCACATTTTGGTCTCTTCATTTGCACATGTTGTCTCCCATTCTGTGGGTTGTCTTTTTTCATAGTTTCACTTGCTGTGCAAAAGCTTTTGAGTTTAATCGGGTCCCATTTGTTTATTTTCGTTTTTCTATTCATTACTCTAGGACGTGGATCCAAAAAGATATCGCCGTGACTTATGTCAAAGAGTGTTCTGCCTGTACTTTCCTCTAAGGGTTTTATAGTATCCAGCCTTTCATTTAGGCCTTTAATCCATTTTGAGCTGATTTTTGTGTATGATATTAAGAGAATGTTCTTATTTCATTCTTTAACTGGTAGCTGTGTGGTTTTCCCAGCACCACTTATTGAAGAGACTGTTTTTTCTCCATTGCATTTTCTTGCCTCCTTTGGTGTAGATTAATTTGCCATACGTGCATGGGTTTATATCTGAGCTTTCTATCTAGTTTCCTTGATCTATGTTTCAGTTTTTGTGCTAGTATCATACTGTTTTGATTACTATAGCTTTGTGGTATAGTCTGAAGTCAGGGAACCCGACTCCTCCAGCCCTGTTTGTCTTTCTCAAAATTGCTTTAGCTATTCATTGTGGTTTGTGTTTCCATACAAGTTAAATTTTTTCTTTGGTCTAGTTATGTGAAAAACGCTATTGGTAACTTGATGGGGATTGCATTGAATCTACAGATTGCCTTGGGTAGTATAGTCATTTTGACAATACTGATCCTTCCAATCCAAGAGCATGGTATGTCTTTCCACCTGTTTGTTTCATCTTCAGTTTCTTTCATTGGCATCTTACAGTTTTCAGAGTACACGTGTCTTTGCCTCCTTAGGCTTATTTCTAGGTATTTTATTCTTTTTGATGCTATGGTAAATAGGATTGTTTCCTTAATTTCTCTTTATCTTTTGTTGTTAGTGTATAGAAATGTGAGAGATTTCTGCGTATTAATTTTGTGTCCTGCAACTTTACCGAATTAATTGATGAGCTCTAACAGTTTTCTGGTAACATCTTTAGTTTTTTCTGTGTAGAATATCGTGTCATGTACAGAGTCTTACTACTTCTTTATCAATTTGGATTTTTTTTTATTTTTCTTTTCTGATTGCCATGGCTAGAACTTCTACAACTATGCTGAATAAAATTGGTGAGAATGGACATCCTTGTCTTGTTCCTGATTTTATTTTATTTTTTTTCTTGCTTAATGAATTTTATTTCAATTATAGGTATACAAAAATCATAAGTCAATTTGATAGCATTTGCATCCCAGACCCTCAGTGCATCCCCCCACCCCCCAGATTGAAAAACTGAAGGTTTTTCAAAGTCTGTGAGTCATTGTCTGTTCTGCAAAGAAGTTTATTGTGTTTTTTTAGTTTCCACATGTAAGCAGTAGCATTGGGTGGTGTTGTCTAATTGTCTGACTGGTTTTACTTTTGTTTCTGATTTTAGAGGAAATGCTTTCAGTTATAATGTTAGCTGTTGGCTTGACATATACGGCCTTTATTATGTTGAGGCGGTTTCCTTCCATGTCCATTTTCTGGAGTGTTTTAATCAAAAATTGGTGTTGAATTTTGTCAAAAGCTTTTTCTGCATCTGTTGAGATGATCAGATTTTTATTCATTTTGTTAATGTGGTATATCCCACTGATTTATGAATATCAAAAAAAATCCTTGCATCCCTGAGATAAATCCCACCTGATAATGGTATATGACCATTTTAATGTATTTTTGGATTTGGTTTGCTAAAGTAGTTTGTGTCTGTGTTCTTCAGTAATACTGGCCTGCAATTTCCTCCTTTGGTGGTATTTTTGTCTGATTTTCGTATCAAGGTAATGGTGACGTCATAGAATGAGTTTGGGAGTCTTCCTTCCTCTGCAATTTTTTGGGAGAGTTTCAGGAGGATAGATGTTAACAGTTCTCTAAATGTTTGATAGAATTTGCCTGTAAAGCCCTCTGGTCCTGAATTTTTGTTTGTTGGAAGTTTTTAAATCAGTTTCAATTTACCTACTTGTGTGATTGCTCTGTTTATATTTTGTATTTCTGGTTCAGTCTTAGAAGATTGTAACTTTGTAACAATTTGTCCTTTTCTTCTAGGTTGTCTATTTTATTGCCATGGAGTTGCTAGTAGTAGTCTCTTTTTTTTTTTTTTTTATGGCCATACCTGTGGCATATGGAAATTCCTGGGCCAGGGATCAAACCCATGTCTCTGTAGAGACCCAAGCTGTGGTAGTCAGATTCTTAACTCACTATGACACAGTGGGAACTCCTTGTAGTAGTCTTTTACTATCCTTTGTGTTTTTTATGATCCTTCGAAGTCAGTCTTTTTCATTTCTAATTCTCCATTTCATTTCTAACTTTCTTGGTTTGAGCCCTCTCCCCTTTTTTTTTTTTTTTTCTGGATGAGGCTGACTAAAAGTTTATCAGTTTTGTTTATCTTTTCAGAGAACCAGATTTTAGTCTCATCGATCTTTTCTATTGTTTTCTTCATCTCTATTTCATTTATTTCTGCTCCATTTGTTATTTCTTCTACTTACTTTGGGTTTTGTTCTTCTTTTTCTTGTCGCCTTAGGTGTAAGTTTAGGTTGGTTGGTTGGGATTTTTTAATGTTTCCTAAGGTAAGATTGTATTGCTGTCAACTTCCCTCTTAGAACTGTGTGCTTTTGTGTCACAGGTTTTAGATCATCCTGTGTCCATTTTCATTTATCTCTAGCTATTTTTTGATTTTCTCTTTGATTGATGTAGTGATCCATTGGTTGTTTAGTACCATATTGTTCAGTCTCCACGTTTGAATTTTTACTTTTTTTTTTGTTGTAGTTGATTTATAGTCTAGTGTCCTGTCAGGAAAGATGCTTGATGTGATTTCAAGTTTTGTAGATTTACCAACATTTGATTTGTGGCCCAGCATGTGGTCTATCCTGGAGCATGTTCCTTGTGCACTTGAGAAGAATGTGTATTCTGCTGCTTTTGAATGGAATGTTCTATATATATCAGTGAAGTCCTATCTGGTCTAATGTGTCATTTAAATTTTTTTTTAATATATACTGCTTATTTCTTTTTTTCATTACTTAACGAGTTTTATTACAATTATAGGTGTACAAAAATCATCAGAACCAAATTTTGTAGCATTTCCATCCAAACCCTCAGTGCATCCCCCCACCAAACTTGTCTCATTTAGAAGCCGTAAGTTTTCCAAAGTCTGTGAATCAGTATCTGTTCTGCAAAGAAGCACATTGTGTCCTTTTTTTTAGTTTCCACATGTAAGTGGTAGCATTTGATGTTGGTGTCTCATTGTCTGACTGGTTTCACTTCTCATGATAATTTCTAGGTCCGTCCATGTTGCTATAAATGTTATTTCATTCCTTTTAATGGCTGAGTAATATTCCATTGTGTATATGTACCACATCTTCCCTATCCACTGCTCTGTTGATGGGCATTTAGGTTGTTTCCATGACTTGGCTGTTTATGGAGTGCTGCAGTGGACATTGGTGAACATTAGAGTCCATGTGTCTTTTCAAGTCATGGATGTCTCTGGATAGATGCCCAGGTGTGGGATTGCTGTATCAAATGGGAATTCTATTTTTAGTTTGCTAAGGAATCTCCATGCAGTTTTCCACAGTGGTTGCACCGATTTACCTTCCTACCAACAGTGTAATGTAGGGTTCCTTTTTCTCCACACCCTCTCCAGCACTTATTGTTTGTAGACTTTTTTTTTTTGTCTTTTTGCCTTTTTATGTGGATCTGCACCTGCGGCATATGGAGGTTCCCAGGCTAGGGATCTAACAGGAGCTGTAGCTGCCGGCCTTCGCCACAGCCACAGCAACGCGGGATCCGAGCCGCGTCTGCAACCTACACCACAGCTCACAGCAACGCCGGATCCTTAACCCACTGAGCAAGGCCAGGGGTCGAACCCGCAACCTCATGGTTCTTAGTCGGATTCGTTAACCACTGAGCCATGAAGGGAACTCCCCTGTTTGTAGACTTTTTGATGATGGCCATTCTGGCTGGTGTAAGGTGGTATCTCATAGTGTTTTTTGTTTGTTTGTTTGTTTGTTTTGTCTTTTTGCCTTTATGTGGAGCCGCACCGCGGCATATGGAGGTTCCCAGGCTAGGGGTCTAACAGGAGCTGTAGCTGCCAGCCTTCGCCACAACCACAGCAACGTGGGATCCGAGCCGCGTCTGCAACCTTCACCACAGCTCACGGCAACACCGGATCCTTAACCTACTGAGCAAGGCCAGGGATCGAACCCGCAACCTCATGGTTCTTAGTCGGATTCGTTAACCACTGAGCCACGAAGGGAACTCCTCATAGTGGTTTTGATTTGCACTTCTCTAATAATGATGTTGAACATCTTTTCATGTGTGTTTTTGCCATCTGTATGTCTTTGGAGAATTGTCTGTTTAGATCTTCTGCCCATTTTTTGATGCGGTTGTTTGTTTTTTGGTATTGAGCTGTAGGAGGTGTTTGTAAATTTTGGAGATTAATCCCTTTTCAGTCGATTAATTTGCAAATATTTTCTCCCATTCTGTGGGTTGTCTTTTCGTTTTGTTTAGGGTTTCCTTTGCTGTGCAGAAACTTTGAAGTTTAATTAAGTCCCATTTGTGTGTGTGTGTGTTTTATTGTCATTACTCTAACAGGTGGATCTGAGAAGATGTAGCTATCATTTATGTCAAAGTGTTTGGCCTATGTTTTCGTCTAAGAGTTTTATAGTATCTGGTCTTATATCTAGATCTTTAATCCATTTGGAGTTTATTTTTGTGCATGGTGTTAGGAAGTGTTCTAATTTCATTTTTTTTACATGTGGCTGTCCAGTTTTCCCAGCACCACTTATTGAACAGGCTGTCTTTCCTCCATTGTATATTCTTGCCTCCTTTGTCATAGATTAGTTGACTATAGGTGCATGGGTTTAATTCTAGACTTTCTATCCTGTTCCACTGATCTATATCTCTGTCTTTGTGCCAGTACCGTACAGTTTTGATGACTGTAGCTTTGTAGTATAGTCTGAAGTCAGGGAGCCTGATTCCTCCAGCTCCATTTTTCTTTTTCAGGATGTCTTTGGCTATTCTGGGTCTTTTGTGCTTCCACACAAACTTTAAAATATTTTGTTCTAGTTCTGTGAAAAAGGTCCTTGGTAATTTGATAGGGATTGTATTGAATCTGTAGATTGCCTTGGGTAATATAGTCATTTTGAAAATATTAACTCTTTCAATCCAAGAGTATGGTATGTCTTTCCATCTGTTCATGTCATCCTTGATTTCTTTCATCAGTGTCTTGTAGTTCTCAGAGTACAGGTCTTTTGTCTCTTTAGGTAGATTTAGGCCTAAGTATTTGATTCTTTTTGATGCGATGGTAAATGGGATTGCTTCCCTAATTTCTCTTTCTGATCTTTCATTGTTAGTATATACAAGTGCAGTTGATTTCTGTGTATCGATTTTGTATCCTGCAACTTTGCCAAACTCATTGATGAGCTCTAACAGTTTTCTAGTAGAGTCTTTAGGATTCTCTAGGTATAATATCATGTCATCTGCAAATAGTGATAGTTTTATTTCTTCCTTTCCGATTTGGATTCCTTTTATTTCTTTTACTTCTCTGATTGCTGTGGCTAGGACTGGTTTTTATTATTCAGTTTGTTAACGTGGTGTATCACACTGATTGATTTGCGGATATCGAAGAATCCTTGCATTCCTGGGATACATCCACTTGATCATGATGTACAGTCCTTTTAATGTATTGTTGGATTCTGTTGGTTAGTATTTTGTTGAGGATTTTTTGCATCTATGTTCATCAGTGAGATTGGCCTGTAATTTTCTTTTTTTGTGGTATCTTTGTCTGGTTTTGGTATCAGGGTGATGGTTGCCTCATAGAATGAGTTTGGGAGTGTCACTTCCTCTGCAATTTTTTGGAAGAGTTTCAGAAAGATAGGCATTAGCTCTTCTCTAAATGTTTGATAGAATTCACCTGTGAAGCCATCTGGTCCTGGACTTTTGTTTGCTGGAAGTTTTTTAATCACAGTTTCAATTTCAGAACTTGTCATCTTTTCTATTTCATCTTGGTTTAGTCTTGGGAGATTGTACTTTTCTAAGAATTTGTCCATTTCTTCTAGGTTTTCCATTTTATTGCCATATAGTTGCATATAGTAGTCTCTTATGATCCTTTGTATTTCTGTGATGTCTGTTGTTACTTCTCCTTTTTCATTTCTAGTTTTATTGATGTGTGTCCCCTCTCTTTTTTTCTTGATAAGTCTGGCTAGGAGTTTATGAATGTTGTTGATCTTTTCAAAGAACCAGCTTTTAGTTTCATTGATCTTTTCTATGGTTTTCTTTGTTTCTATTTCATTGATTTCTGCTCTGATCTTTATGATTTCTTTTCTTCTACTAACTTTAGGCCTTGTCAGTTCTTCCCTCTCTAGCTGCTTTAGATGTAAAGTTAGGTTGTTTATTTGAGCTTTTTCTTGTTTCCTGA
>PVHT021183564.1:1699784-1766768 GCA_004024745.2 Catagonus wagneri
TTCTCTTGTCTCCTCTCACAAGATGGCTATCTTTAATGTTGTATTCGAGTTGATTTTTCTTATTTGTTTGTGTATCAATTGTAGATTTTTGGTTTGCGGTTACCCTGAAGTTTTGGTATAGGAGTCTATATATAAATGAGAATGTTTTAAGTTGTTGGTTTCTTAATTGCAAGTGCGTCTCCAGTGTCCTGCATTTGTGCTCTCTTCTCACGATTTCTGATTTTGGTAGCATAATTGTGCATGGATGATTTAGTATCTTTACTGTATATATGCCTTTACTGGTGGGCCTTGTCATTTGTGGTGTTTTTGTTTCTGGTTGTGGCCTTTTCTTTTCTGCCTAGAGAAGTTCCTTTAGGCTTTGTTGTAAAGCTGGTTTAGTGTTGCAGAAATCTCTTTGCTTTTGCTTATCTGTAAAGGTTTTGATCTCGTCTTCAAATCTGAATGAGAGCCTTGCAGGGTAAAGCAATCTTGGTTTGAAGTTTTTCCCTTTCATCACATTAAGTATATCATGCCACTCCCTTCTGGCCTGCAGAGTTTCAGATGGAAAATCTGCTGATAACTTTATCGGGGTTCCCTTGCATGTCATTTGTTTCTTTTCCCTAGCTGCTTTCAATATTTTCTCTTTGTCTTTAACATTGGTCATTTTGATTAATATGTGTCTCGGGGTGTTCCTGCTTGGGTTTATTTTATATGGTACTCGTCGTGCTTCCTGGATTTGAGTGAATGGTTCCTTTCCCGTGTTTGGAAAGTTTTTAGCTATTATCTCTTTGACTATTTTTTCTGTCCCCTTCTCTCTCTCTTCTCTCTCTGGCACCCCTATAATACAGATGTGGGTGTGTTTAACGTTATCCCAGAGTTCTCTGAGGCTGTCCTCATTTCCTTTCAATCTTTTATCTCTTTTCTCTTCCGCATTAGTGATTTCCACTAATCTGTCCTCCACCTCACTTATTCTTCTGCCTCCTGTATTCTACTGTTGGCTGCTTATAATGAATTTTTTATTTCAGTTATTGTATTTTGCATCTCTTCTTGCTTAATTTTTATATCTTATATTTCTTTGCTCAGTGTTTCCTGTAAATTATCAGTCTTTGCCTCCAGTTTATTTCCAATGTCTTGCATCATCTTCAGCATCAACAGTCTAAAGTCTCTTTCTGGGAGGCTGATAATCTCCTCATCACTGAGCTGTTTTTCTGGGGGTTTTTCTTTCTCCCTTATCTGAGTTATATTTTTCTGTCTTTTCATTTTTATAGTTTTTTGGTGTGGTGACCTTTGTGCCGACAATAGAGTTGTAGCCTTTCTTACTTCTGGTGTTTGCCTCCCCTGTGGCTGAAGTTGGTATGGTGGGGGGGGGCTTGCTGTAGGCTTCCTGGTGGGAGGGACTGGTGCCTGCCCACTGGTAGGTGGGGCTGATTCCTATCCCTCTGGTGGATGGGACTTTGTCTCTGGATGAGATTAGAGGTGGCTGTGTGACTGAGGGGTCTTTAGGCAGCCTGTTTACTGATGGGTGGGGCTGTGATCCCACCTGGATTATTGTTTGGCCTGGGACTTCTCAGTGCTGATGGGAGTAGCCAGATTTTCCCAGAAATGGCCACCTCCAGAGAAATGCAGGCTGATGAATGTTCCCAAGAGCTTCGCCTCCAGTGCCGTTCCCCCACAACCAGCCACAGTCACCCCTTTTTCCCAGGATATCCTCCAAGAATTGCAGTCAGGTTCTACCCAGATTCCTGTGGAGACTTTGCTTTGCCCTGGGACCCAATGCACATGAAAGTCTGTGTGCGCCTTTTAAGAACTGGGTCTCCTTTTCCCCCAGTCCTGTGGAGCTCCTGCACACAAGCCCCGCTGGCCTTCAATGCCAGATACTCCGGGGGCTCTTTCTGCCTGTGCCAGATCCCCAGGCGTAGGGATTTGACCTGGGGCTCAGGACCCTCCCGGTAGGTGAGTCTCTGTGATACAGTTACTTTCCAGTCTGAGGGGCTTCCCACCCAGGAGGTAGGTATGGAGTTGCTCCTATCGCATAATCGCCCCTCCTACCTCTTGATGTGGTCTCCTCTTTGTCTTCTGGAGTAGAATATCTTTTTGAAAGTTTCTAGTCCATTTGAAGGTTGCTCAGGATTTGGTTGTAATTTTGTTGTTCTTATGAGAGAAGTTGAGCTCCAGTCCTTCTGTTCCCTATAATGCTTATTTAGGTCCTGACTTTAAAAAAGAATGTAAGTCATTACAGAATGCATAGTAGATCATGATTCTGTTGGGTGTGATAATAGCCTTGTGATAATATTAGACAATGCCTTCTCTTTTCACTTTATAGTTTCTCTCTCTCTCTCTCCCCAGCTAATGCTGCCTTAGCGCTGGAAGAGTGGTGGACATGGATGCCTGCCTGAGGAGTCTCTGTCATTTATTTTTTATTTTCTTAATGTGTCATTTTAATCCCGTGTTTCCTTATTGATTTTCTGTCTAGGTGATCTGTCCATTGGATTGCTTTTTCTTCTTTGTGCAAGTATCTATTGTAGATTTTTGGTTTGCAGTTACCATGAGGTTTTGATAGAGCAGTCTGTATACATGCCAGATTGTTTTAAGTTGCTGGTCTATCAGTTTCAAATACATTTCCAGTACCCTGCATTTGTACTCTCCTCACGATTGCTGGTTTTGATATTTTATTTCTGTGTTGATGATTTCCTACCTTACACTGGTGCACTGTCCCTTCATAATTTTCCTGTTTCTTAGTTGTGGCCTTTTCTTTTCCACCTAGAGAAGTTCCTTTAGCATTTATCATAAAGCTGGTTTGGTGGTGCTGAGTTCTCTTACCTTTTGCTTATCTGTAAAGCTTTTAATTTCTCCATTGAATCTAAGCAAGAGCCTTGCTGGGTAGAGTATTCTCGGTTTTAGTTTTTTCCCTTTTATCACTTTAAACATAGGGGGCCACTCCCTCTGGCCTGCAGAGTTTCTGCTGATGTTGAGACTCAGAGTTGGCTTCTTGTGTCCCTCAGCATGGTACACCTGTCTCATGCCGGGGGGGCGGTGTCCCTTGGGCTGCAGCACGGCATCCTGGGTTTCATTATCAGGTTTCAATGAGTTTTATGCTGGGATAATTCAGGATACATGTTATAATGTTTCTGTTCCTCTAAAAGACAAAAAGTGTGTATAGTAACCCAGATAACAGGGAGCAAATGAAATAATAAGTTATTTAACCTAGAAGAAGGCAAGAAAGGAAAAGGGCAAGACAAGTCATAAGTGCTTCATGAGACAGTAGATTTAAATCCCCACTGATTAGTCATTTTACGAAATACAAATGGACTAAATGCTGTAGTTTAAAGGCAAAGGTTGTTCCATCCCAAAGCCTTTCCCCTGTGGTGGGTGATGGATGGCTGCTCACTGGTCACTCAGGTCCTGAGGAGAAGGTTCTAGAAGCCCCAGGTCCCAGCAGACTTGAAGTTCCGCGGCAGTTGGTGCCCCTCAGGGGAGGGAGCCATTTGCTTTACTGGTCTGGGAAAGAGCTGCTCGTCGCCTGGCTCTGCCTGCTGCCCGAGCAGCCATTTGCCCTCAGCAGGTGAGTCGCTGTGAGCTGCATGGGGTGCACAGAGGCAAAGCCAAGGGGGCTCCGGAGGACAGAGGGGGCACCCGGGACCTGGCAGTAGCCCCATCGCCGGCCCTGGAAGGTGCTCTGTGTCCCAGGCAGGGGTCTGGGCCCAGCGTGCGGGTTGCCACCGCTGGCCTCGCGCCTTCCTAAACCCCCGTCTCCCTGGTGTCCTTGCTCCTGCTGCTGCAGCCCACCTTCCACCCTGCCTCGGTGCGCTGCCCTCCCGGAAGCCCCCAACCCTGGCTTCCTCCCGTCAAGGGCCCCAGGAAGCTGTCCCCCTACTCCGCATGTGGCCAGGTTTGCTCTCCTCCTGAGCTGTTGTCAGGGGACAGCACTGTCTGTTGATGGGGACATCCTGGCCTGCCCCAATGCGTGGCTGGGTGGGAGTCTGAGGGAAGACCAGTGGATGAGGACGGGGACCTGGGGGACACGGGGGCCTCGCACGCCACCTGCAGTGTGGCTCAGGAGCGGCCCCACCCTGAAGCCGTTCTCGGAAGAAAAGCTGATTTTGTAAAAGCTCTCATCTCCAGAAACAGCGCATCAGAGGCTGCTCCCTTAAATTCCAGGAGCACCAGCAGCTTGGCCAGACTTGCTTGGTTACCTCAAACCAGTCGGGCTCCCCTGCATTCCTGTCCCCACGTCCGTGCAGTGAGGACAGGGATGCTGGCTCAGCCCGCGGGCGGTGACAGCGCGCGCATGCGCAGCTCTTGCTAAAGCTTCCTGTGGGCCGGGTGTCCGGCATGTCCCCTCTTTGTTTGCAGATGTGCCAGCATCTGGGTTTGGCTCACCAGCCACCAGAGTCCTGTAGCTCATTTTATCTATTTTCCCCAAGTTTGCTTATGGAGAGATCCGACTCCGAACAAACCCCAGATCATGGGTATAACTCAGAGGCTACTGCCTCCCTCCCGTCATGATGCAGTGGACGGGATGCAAGACGGCCTCTCTCACCGTATAGGTGTCTTTCGGGGATCTGCGGACCATAAGCTTTTCAATAGTAGGAGCTTTGGTCAAACCAAAAGCCAGTCCGTGAGTGCCAGCGTCTGCATGGTGCACTTGTCAGGTCTGGAGTCAGGGAAAGCTCCTGGAATTTGGGCTGGAGGAGCGACACAGCTGCTGGGTGGTCCCTCCCTGTCCACGTGGCCCACAGGTCCGCAAAGAAGCTGAGTGCCCCCCAAGCCCCCCAGAAATCTAGGAGCTACACTCTTCCACCAGGCTGTAACAAAAGCCAGCATCGGGCGTGTCCTTTCGTTCAGGCCTGGGAAGGGTGAATTCAACTCTGCAGAACCCGTTCTACTTGGCTGCCCCAGGCCGGCCCTCTAGACACGAGCCCATCGTTATTTGAAATTTTGATATTTTGTTCATCATGAATTCGTACTTTTCTTGTTAAAAAATGTTGAAAGACCATTTGCCTTGAATGCTGAGAGTTCAGGAATCCCTTTAAATTTTGCGCCTCACCTCGTCCTGGCCTTTGGGGCTTCAAGGGGATCCCCCCAGCTCTCCAGCTGAGCCCGCCCCGACAGGAGAGCTCTGAGCGATTCTCCCAGGGGAACGGGAGAGCTTCCACGGGGCCCCTGGGGATCCTCTTAGGGGCACGTGTTGGGGGCGGGCTGGAAATTGGGGTTCACCGTGGCTGGGGTTAGGACTGGGGAGCGAGCTGAACTTCACACCTGCCTGTGGGGTCCGCCCCCTCCTGTCTGGGATCTTTTTGCTGCGGGGCAGGTTCCCGGGCCAGGGATCAAACCCAGGCCACAGCAGTGACAATGCCAAGTCCTTGGCCACCAGGTAACTCCCCATGTCTGAGTTTGGCCCATGTCCTTGGGGTGCGATGTCACCTTCCTGGGACCCTTCAGCCTGACCCTTCTGTGGGCCCACCTGGCCCTTCCCCACCCAGTCACCACCTGGCACTCCTGCTTTGATCCTTCCCTGTTCCCGGCACCCATCCCTACCTTTCCAGGCTGCTCACTTCATGGTCACATTTAGTGCAATCATGCACTCCTGCCATGTCGCCTGCTCCATGGTGACACCCCACGTGGGGCATGGGGCAGCCGTCCGGCCAGAGAAGATGGACATGGGCCCCCTGGTCCCTCACCTACTCCACCCCCCCGGCCAGAGCCGAAAGCAATACAGTCGCCTGGACCCTTTTCTGTCTCTCTCGGTTAGAACAGGGGTTTCAGATGGTTTCCAGGGCGGGCGGGAAGTCTCCCCAGGGCGCTGGGCTGCATCTGTGTGTCCGTCCCGTCGCAGGGGCTAGCCACGGTCAAGATGACGATGGCCCCGGACGTCAGATTAGAGTATCTGGAGGGAGTCGCCTCGGTTTTCCTCAAGTTCAAGCCAGACAAGTGGAATAAAATGATTGGAGCGGAAGAGAACATGGCTGTGTTCACCGAATTCTTCGAGAAGCCAGAGGTCCTGGTTCTGGTGTTGACGCTCAGCCCCGCCGGCATGATCTTGCCCGGCCTGGGCTTCCCCGCCTCCCTCAAGTCCAAAGGGGTGTACTTCATCAAGAAGAGGCCCGAGAACATCGGCAAGGATAACTGCAGGGACCGTCTGGTCTACGGGGACATCAGCCCCGCGCCCGTGGACCAGCTCGTTGCCGTCGTGGAGGAGGTGGGTACGTCCAGGCCGCCCTGGGCCAGAGCGAGGGCTCGGGGGGAGCCACACCTATTTCTCGTACTTCCGGTGAGCGGCCGAGAGCCCTGCTCCTCGGAGGGGGTCTGTGGGCCATCAGCATGGCTTGGAAGCGGGTTAGATATTCAGGTGCCCGGCCCGCGGAGACGACGCACTTTCCAGCAGGACCTCCAGGTGATGCTGGGCACCTGCAGGCTGGGCGGCCCCGGCCACTGCCTGTCCTCTCTGAAGTCGGTGGCACCTCTGCTGCTCTGGGGACATCCCCCAGGTAGCCTGGGAGGGTGGGGGCCATTCGCGTTCCAGTAGACGGGTTTCCCAGTTCTGAGACTGAGTAAAGGGGAAAAACTGGTCTTATGTATCTGTGCCGTCTGCCTCTGCCCCGGACTCGCAGTTGGCGGGCGGGGCAGTGTGGTCCCCGCTGGGCAGTGGGAGGGACTTCGCTTTCCTGGTCATCGCTCCCTCATCTATGAGATGGGGGTGTGCAGCCCCCCCCTCAAGCTAACCCAGGCCACAGGGACTCACTGCTGAGACCCAGGCCCACCTCCCCTGGTGTCTGGAGGCAGCTGGCGTGGCTGGCCTAGAGCAGGGTGTTTATTGATCACTGCTGGGGCCACCTGAGCAAAGCAGCACAGTCTGGAGGCTGCAGGTCCCAGATCAAGGTGTGAGCCGGGCTGGTTCCTTCTGAGGTTTTGCTTCTTGGCATGTAGACGGCTGGCCTCACGTGGCCTTGGGCCTTCACAGGGCCCTCCCTGTGTGTGTGTGTGTTGTCCTGTCCTCTCTTTGTAAGGACAGTTGTTATGTTGGGTTGGGACCCACCTTAATCACCTCATTTTAATTCCGTCACCTGCTGCAAGGCCCTGTTTGCGAATACAGTCACAGCCTGGGGTGCTGGGGGTCAGGATTACCACGTTTAAATGGGGAGACACAAGCCCACCCGTAACAGCACCCCCAGGCGACACGGAGTGTGTGCTGATGTGGCAAAGGGTCTCCCTTCCCGGAGATGGCTTTGCCACCGCACAGGCACCGGGGCTGGGCCACGGTCACCATCTGGGCACTGCAGCTGGTCCCGCCGCGCCTGCGGGGGAGACGGGCTCAGCCGTGGGCTCGACGCCGCTTCTGGATGTCGCCCGGTGGAGAAGGCTCGGGCAGAGCCTCAGAAGCTTCTCCTTCCAGGTCCTCTGCTCGCTGTTAAACCAGAGTGAGAACACGAGCGAGTGGCCCTGTGTGGTCTCGGAGGATCTCGTGAAGCAGGTCCACAGGCTGAAGAACGAGATGTTCGTGATGGGCGGCAAGATCAAGGGCAAGACCCTGCTGCCCGTCCCGGAGCACCTGGGCAGCCTGGACGGCACACTGGAGTCCATGGAGAGGTGAGGGTGGGCAGAGGCGTCCCAGCCGACACCGGGCCGACACCAGGCCGACTGTCTCACTGGAGCTGGTGAAACGGGGCGGGGGGATGGGAGGGCGCCTTTGGGTGCCGAGCCTGAGGTCAGAGGCACTGGGACAGAACAGGACAAGGCACTGAGTACCTGGGCTCCAGCCCCGCCTCCATCACGCGTGTGGACTGAGTCTGGCATCAAGGGACATGCAAAAGGGGTCCCGTTGTGACGGGTCCCATGGCCAAGAAAGGGGATAATACCCAGCTTTAGGATGTGGGCACCGAGGGCTGGCGATGGGCGTGGACAGGGTCTTCGGCAGGTGGCATGTGTGCCTCTGAATAGAGCCCGTGGCATCCCAGAGGCCCCGGGAAGCAAGAGGGCTCCAGAGTGTCCCATGGCTCCTCCCTGAGCGTTATTCGCAACCGCCTGGCGTCTGCGGCTCTCAGAGCGGCTGCAGTGACACCATATTCCCTTATCCCATCGTCAGGGGGCCGCTCCTGGGGGGCCCATTGTAGGGGCGTGTTGTTTGCAACCCCAGTCCATGCCCCGAGGTGACCCCAGTCAGAGCTGCCCAAGGGGCCATTGTGAACGTGGATTTTTTTTTTTTTTTTTTTTTGTCCAGAGCTGGCCCCTGTCTTTCTTGGGGCACCAGCATCCCTGGCAACAGCCAGTGTTGGTCCAGAGTCTGTCCTGGCTGAAGGTCATTGGTAGGGGGACAGGAGGGTGGTCCCTGCCCGGCGGGGGCGGAGCTGGGAGAAGGTCACCGTGTGTCCCCTGCCTATCCTGCAGGATCCCCTCCTCCCTGGACAACTCGCTGTTCCACGCCATCGAGACCACCATCATCGACTGGTCCCACCAGATCCGGGACGTGCTGAGCAAAGACTCGGCCCAGGCCCTGCTGGAGGGGCTGCACCCACTGCCCCGCGTCGAGTTTGAGTTCTGGGATGCCCGGCTGATGAACCTCAAGTGCATCCACGAGCAGGTGACGCCTCTTCTGCCCCAGCGACCAGGGCGCCCGCTGGAGCCCTGGGCACCCAGCCTCCCCGAGGGGACCTGGGGACCCACGTGTCCCCCTCAGCTCCGCTGAAAGGCTGACCTCTTCCTCCCCTTCGCAGCTCAACCGGCCCAAAGTGAATAAAATAGTCGAGATCCTGGAAAAAGCCAAAAGCTGCTACTGGCCAGCCCTGCAAAACGTGTACATGCATGTCACCGAAGGTGAGCAGGTGGCCCTAGGAGACCCCCACCCCCACGAAGGAAAGTGTCGGCACCTACTGGGAGAGGCTGGGTGGGCCCCTCGCCGCCCCGTCCCCCCGAGGGCGCACCTCCGTCTTCCATCAGCAGCTTCCTAGACGCTTCCTTTGGAGGAGCAGGTGTCTGTGGACACGCACAGCTGCCCGTCACCATTCCTGACCGTGGCAGGTGGGCACCAGCTTCGCTGCCACGTGGCTGAGCCCCCGTCCTTGCTCCGCGCAGGCCTGAAGGAAGCCCACGATATCGTTCTGCACCTGCGGCCTCTGCAGATCCTGCTGGAGGAGGCGGACCAGGCCGACTTCACAGCGGTGTGTTGGCGGGGTGGGGGCTGCGGGCGTCCTGGCCCTGGCTGGCTGTGAGGACCTAGGGAGCGCCTCTTCCTTCCACTTGGGGGCCCCTCCTGGAGCTGCAGGGAGGCGAGGGCCGAGACGCTGCCACAGAGCGCCCGCCCGGCCCGTCTCTCCCAGCTCCCGGCCTTCATCGCCAAGGTGCTGAATACCATTTGCTTCATCTGGGCCACCTCCGAGCACTACAGCACGCCCTCCAGGATCATCGTCATCCTGCAGGAGTTCTGCAACCAGCTCATCGAGATGGTACCCACCTGGCCTCAGCCGCCCCGGTCCCCTCTTCCCGCCCCGGTCCCCTCTTCCCGCCCCGGTCCCCCCTTCCCGCCCCGGTCCCCACTTCCCGCTCCGGTCTCCCACTTCCCGTTCCTGTACCCCACTTCTCGCTGGCATCCCCCAGAAACTTAAAAACGGGCAAAGACGTTGACACTGGGATTTGCAGGCTGCCAGTTAAGGCTGGGCCCCCTGGGTGGCCACCCAGCGTTCTCCCAAGACCTGGGCAGTGCCAGCCTGACCTGCCCCACACCGGGACGAAGGAGGAAAGAAAGTGGGGCGGCCCCTCCGCCGAGTCCCAGCACCCCAGGACTCGGCCGGGGACTTGGCAGGGTGTGCATGCGCCTCACCAAGCTGCCTCCCATCTCGACGCCGACGCCCCTTGCCCTTCACCTGACAGGCGCACGTACGCCGGCCACCAGGGCCTGAGATGCAGCCTGGTGACCCCGGGCCGCTGCGTGTGTTAGAATCACAGTTGTAGCCCTTTCTGCAGGCCCAGAAAGTGCCAGTGGCCAGGATCCCACGGCCGTGGCAGGACTGCGCTTCTCGGCCCCTTGGAGGGACCCTCGTCGTCTGCCACCAGAATCAGTTGTGCCGCAGCCTTAGCACGGGGCGAGGGGCCAGAGAGGGAAACGGCTCGGGCTCCCCAGCGGCGGGCGGCCAGGCTGGGACACGAGCCGGAGGGCCAGCGGATGCGCCAGAAGCAGCAGCGGGGGCCCCGAGGCGGTTGTGCTCAGCCGCCCAGCAGCTGCGGACAGCGCGCCTGGACGTCACCCCAGCGGCTGGTCACAGCTCGGGAACGTCTCCCTTTGGCCCAGACGCGGACCTTCCTGAGCCCCGAGGAGGTGCTGAAAGGCCTGCAGGGCGAGGTCGAGGAGGTTCTGAGCGGCATCTCTCTGTCCGTGAGTGTCCTGAAGGAGCTGTACCGGGCCTACAACTTCTGCTGCGCTAACATGAAGCTTTTCTTTAAGGTGCGGCTTGGTTTGCAGAGAGCAAATGGGGCAAGAAGGAGAGGGGGTGGGTGGGGGGCCAAGGGGGTGGGGGGCCCAGCGCTACGCCACGTGGGTGTGTCAGAGGCCAGTGCAGCCTTTTCTCTCTCTCTCTCCCCTAAAAGGACAAGGAGCCCGTGCCTTGGGAATTTCCTTCTTCTCTTGCGTTTTCCAGGATCAATTCCTTCTTCCATCGCGTCCAGACCATCGAGGTAAGGGCCAAGTTCAGCTCACCTCCCCTGCCCGTTTCCGGCCGCCCTCACCTAGGGAGAGCCGTGTCTTCCATCCTTATCCGGCCTTCGCGTAGGCTCCCAGCCGGGAAATAAAATTCACACCCAAACGTCTGTGTCACAGGGAGACTGAGTCCCTGGGCCGTCTCCACCTGTTTGGGCTGCTTTTCCTCTTTCTCCTGCCTTCTGCCTATGTGCGGATTCACAACCGGTTGCACGGCCAGGGTCAGGAAGCCTGGAGGCCAAGGCGGGTGTTGGTGGCACTAAGTTAGCAGAAGCAAAGATACCAGAAGGATCCGATTTAGATACCTAATGAGGCCTAGCAAATCAAGATTTCAAAGCGGTTCAAAACAGTTTCGTCTGGGGAGAAGAGGTGGGGGCTGCAGGCATGAGCAGGGCAAGGAAGTCTCCCTTTTTTTTGTGATCTCCGGTGTGGTCTTTACAGAACAAAGCCTGTGCACATACTCACACCGTTTTATAACAGAGGGGTCCTCCTTGGCCGCTGGGCAGTGACTTCATGGTGGCGGCATCAGCAGTGGTTCTGGGAGGGCCCGTCTGGGAGGCGGAGCGGGGGCCCACTAGGGCCCGGATCTCCATCACAGGGTGGCCCTTCAGGCTTGAAGTGCAAGTTCCCAGCCTGAGAACCCGAGGTCCCAGCCGAGTTTCTGGCCACCTACCCAGCCTTTGGTTCCCACGTTATCAGCCCTGAGTCAGGATGAAGCTTCTGGGGACCAAGGGCTTTGGGGGGCCTAGCCGCGCCCTCCCCCATGGACACCAGAGCCCAGAGCTTGGGGCGTGGCTGTGCAGTCTCCCTCGGTTATCGCTTGACTCGTCTGGGACATTTGGGGGAAATGGCGCCAAGCCTGGCACCGGCCTCCAGGGGCTTCTGTCTCTGCGGCGCCGGGCACTGTGTCGGCCGGGAGCTGCTTGTGGGCCTCGGGGTCTCGAGGGGGAAGTGAGAGATGCACACAGAGGCGCTGGATAACACGGTTGGACTGCGTGGGCTCAGATGCCCAAACGAGGGTGCAGAGGGCAGCGGGGGTTCTGGAAAGGAAGGCGCCACTGTGGGCAGAAACAGTTGGGAGGGTTTCCAGGAGAGGGCCGGGCGAGACCCACACAGCCATGGAGTGGGACCTGCACGCGAGCAGGGGCCGCCGTCGGGCATCCTGTGTGTGAGGCCGTCAGATAAGCACCTTGTACCTTTCTGCCGGCTTTCTCCCACGGCCGAGGAGGTGGCGGCCCCCGGAAAAGGGGGATTGATTTCCAGGCGCCCTTCTGCCAGAACCCCTCCTCTTCCTCCTCTTCCTGCCCCCCCCTCCCCAAGTTCGCAACTTGGAGTTGCATCCTTTCCCTCTGTGTTGCAGAAGCGGCTTTAGAGAACAGCAAGGCCAGGTGACAGTAAGGCCAGCGCTCCAAGCTGCCTTGTGACCCGGGGCGTCTTGCCCCCTCCCCCTCCCCGCGGGGTCAGAGCTGGAAGAGCGACCCAGGTGCTGGGCTGAGCTGGGAGGGTGAACTGACGAGGTGCCCCGGGGCTTCCTCCGCCAGGGTCTTTATAAAACCACAGTCGAGTTTCTGAAGCTGGAGAAGATCGAGCTCGGGGGCGTGAGGGGCAACGTCCTGGGCAGCCAGGTGGCTCAGGTCTACGAGGAGGTCTTTGAGCTGGTGAAGGTTTTTGCCGACTGCAAATACGACCCCTTGGACCCCGGAGATTCGGTAAGCGGCGGGGGGGGGGGCCTCGGGGGGGATCGGTGACAAACACCCCAAGAGTAGGAAGGCGCACGGGCTGAGTGGCAGAGGACACGAAAGCTTTTTTTAAAGATGGCACAGAAACTCGGCCAGTGGGGCGGCCCCCACGACCGTGAGCTTGCTCAGCCCAAATGTAACCCGAATTCGGGGCGGGGGGCGAGGGGCGCTCGGCCAGTGGGGTGTGCACGCCCTCTGCTTTTCATGCTGGTTAGCAGGTTGATGTTTGATTTCACTTTCAGAGTTTTGATGATGATTACGCTGATTTTGAGACCAAAATTCAGGACCTGGATAGGAGGCTGGCCACGATCTTCTGCCAAGGGTTTGATGACTGCAATTCTATTGAGTCCTGTGCCAAGGTACGTGTGGGTGGGGTTCTGGACTGACTGAGAAATCGCCAAGCAGCACAGCGATGCCCAGAGCAATTGCAGGCAAGGTTTCACCATGCAGCTTCCTCTGTGGATGGGGAGCTGGGCCCCGAAAATGCGGGCACCTTTCTCAGGGCCTGAGTCAGCAGTCAGCTCCGCGGATGGCTTCTGGGGGGGTCTTACGGCCATATCTCGAGTAAGAGAAGAAAGTGAACATGAGGCGGTTATTTTGCTGGTTCACACTGTGCTTCATTTATCCTTATTTGATTCGGTGCTCCCAATCAAAAGTTAAAGAGAGGCAAAGCTGCTATAAAAACAAAATGCATCCCCATTTTGAGCTGCTGAGCCAAATTTACACTTTCTTCAGTATTTGAGACCCAAGAAGCAAACACGGAGTTGTAGGCGGAGCCGTCTCTAGGTGTTACCAGGGTTCCTGACCTTCCTTGATCAATAGAAATTGATGAGGCCAGCCAGGAAATTCACACCAGACTTTTCTGGAGCTCCTGCTGCACGGGGGGTGGGGTGGTGGTGAGAAGGAGTAACAGTTTCCCTGGCTCACTCCCCGAGGGGGGGCAAGCTGGTTCCTTTTGTGGGGTGAGGGTAGGCGTGGCTTAGGTGCCCTGCCCACCCCCTTGAGCTGCGGGCGCAGGGTTGTGGGGGCCGGTGCATAGTACCTGCTTTTGCTCCTGGAACCCTGTTTCTTTTGCTCCTGGCTCTTCAGAAGTAGCGTTTGGGTTTTTTGGTCTTTTTGCATCTTGTCCACCACTTGCCCCGTGCGCGTACATGCAGTTACTTTCAGGCCATATATGCATTCTTTGTCTTTTGTTGCTCTTGGAGATGTTTGTCCAGCTGCAAGCAAAGGGTCACAGGTCCCAGCCTTGTCTGGGGGGGGGCGGTGATGGCTAACATTTGTCTGTCTTTTGTGGACTTTTCTACAATGTCCAAATTATATGCATGAAGTGTGTAGTCTTTCGCAGTTAGAAAAAATGCTATGAAAAACATTTTAAAAAATGGATCCCAGAGAAGCACTAAAACTCCTCGAGAATATCAACTTGAAAGAGAAACACAAATGGCCAGATTTATTGGTTGTCGGTGAGGCGTTGCAGATAATCCCGAAAGTGCAAGTTAAAACAGCAGGGCGCCTTGTCATGGACCAAGCTGGCTAGACCTGAGGAGCTAGACACTCTCTCCGCTGCTGGCTGGTGCACCCCTACCGGAAAATCCTTGGGCAGTGGGCATTTGTGGGGGGCATGAGATGGGCCCCTGGATCTTCCCGGTCTAAGCTCATGAGGCAGCTGACGTGCAGGACCAGCAGGTCCAGTCGCCAGCTTGCAGGCAGTCGCTCAGTACCAAGCACGTCCCGTCTGTAGGCGGACCTCTCTTCCGGGGCACAGCCCGCCTCGCCAGTCCCGGGCCAGTCTCGTTTTGAAACGGAAAGCCCAGCATTGCCAAGACACCCACTGCCTTTGATCCTAGACAAAGCAGGACCCTTGCCGAGCCGTGAGGGGGGCTAAACAAATAAGTGTGGGTGAGAACAGAGTCTGTGTGGTAGTCAGAAGTTTCACGGCATCAGCCTGTGTGTCACCTTTCTGTTGCTGCCGTGACGAATCACTGCAAGGGAAGCCAGCTAATTTAAATAGTAAGCTCAGAAAAAAAAAAAAAAAAAACATAATGAACAGAGTCAGTCTGCATCCTCTGTACTCAAAACAGCAGGGCTCGGAAGCGGGTAAGATGATCTGGGGACCTTCCTGTGTCAGAAACTGATGGCCTGGGCTGGAGAGCCTGCTGGTGGCCTTCCCGCGGCTCACGTAGCGCTTTTGAGGTACCGTTCACGTGGCGTACAGCCCCCCCTCTTAAAGAGAGCAGTTAAATGGTTTTTAGTGCATCCGGACACTGAGAGCTGCACCGCCACCCACAGTCACCTGGAGAACCTTTGCGTCACCCCCAGGCGGGCCCCGCCTTAGGCACCACTGTCCGTGCTGTGTCTCTAGATCCGCCTCTCCTCACGGGGCGCTTTTCTGAAATTTTGCATTGGTCGCCAGCATTCAAAAATTGAGAAAGTGCACATAAAAGTCCAGGTTCTCACCCTCTCTCAGAAAAGTCGACCTGGCCACACCGGCCACGCCATCCTTCATGGCAGCCAGTGGCTGCCGGGGAACAGCTGTCACGCAGTACAGACAGATCAGTGGTTTCGTTTGCCCCAGTCCTCACCCCTCCTTATCATCTTAGCCCAGCGTTCTTCACGCATTTATGCGCCCTGCCTTGCCCCAGCGACTGAGAGGGTTATCCTGACAGGAGGTGGTGTCTGGGGCTGCAGCTCATCTGCAGAATGGGTGTTAGTTATTTAAATGAATTTGTGTGTACCCCGGCAGACTGTTTATTTCTCTGCCTACTTTTGTGCGTGTTTGTCACCCACGACCCTCTGCAGGCTAGAGCTGTTTCCTCTTCTTCCTCTGCAAGCCTCTGGGTCGCCGCAGGCAACACAGTGCCTGGAGGAGGTGCCCAGTCATTCACGGATGACCTCATTTAATGCTCTCAGAACCCAAATTCTTGCCTAAACTCGTTACTAACATCGTCCATCCCATTTGACCAGCTCAGACGAAAAAGAAACCTGCCCAAGGTCACATAGCTGGTCAGCAAGTAGCGAAACCGGGGCTCTGGACCAGCTCTGAGCCTGACTGCTCACAGAACCCCCTGTTCCAAACCACCTGTCCTAACGGGCTCCTGTGGCCGAGAAGGCAATCGGGTCGGGCCGCCCAGGGGGTGGTCATTCTTCCAGAGGATGCTCGGGCTGGGCTTCCTGGGGCTGAGCTGGGGCCCAGAAAGCCCGCCACCCCTGAGCATGAAAATCTCTCCGCTGCCAGTGCCAGGATGTTCCTTTGGCTTTTTGATTCTTTTTTTTAAAAAATGCAAATGCTTGGGAATTTGGAGCTTTGCAAACGTGATGATCGGCTAAGTCTTAGGTGGAGCCGGTGCTCCAGGCAAAATATCAGTGACTGCGGAGTAGACAGTGCCCCACGCTGTCCCCTTCTCTGTGGCTGCCTCACGCCGCCTGCTCCTTGGAGGGGCCTCCCTCACCTGCTCCTCTAGGCACCGGCCGTGCCCAGCTGTGCCCTTGCTGTTACAGCCACTGACCTGCCGGCTTTCTCTTCTTAGCGCTCGGTCCCCCTTGGCATCCGCTGTGTATCGATTTCCATGTGTTCATCATCTTCCCAACTAGGATATAAACTCCCTGAGGGCAGGTGCTTGGTTTGGGTTGACTCGGAACTGAGCCCAGCGCATAGTCGGTGCTTTGGAGCTTTCCCCGCGCGGAGGAAACAGCCCCGGGTGGGTGGTGGGGGGGGCTTAGCACGCTGCTCACGCCCAGGTAGACCTTAGGCGGAAGCGGAGCCAAGAGCCATTACCACGAAGCCCTCAGGGCTACCCAAGGGCAAAGGGTCGACTTTCCAGGCAGCTCTTGGTCGCTAGACCATGGAAACACCCGGTCCTGCTCTGTGGCGGAGTCTCCAGAGTAAAGTCGGTGCTGGAGCTGATGGACCAGGGTGCCAGGTGGTTAGTCCCCCTCGCCCCCCACCCCATGGGGTCGGAACTGGGAGAAGTGGCGCTGCCAGGGTGCCCTGCTGCGCTGTTTGCCAGTGATGACGGAGGGCTGGGTTGATGGAGCCGAAGCGAGATGCCTGTTCACTGATGATCAAGAGACCAGGGCCCCACTCGGAGGGGAGGATCTGGCTCGGGAGGAGCCGGGGTGGGGGGCGCCTGCGGGGCTGAAGCCAACCCCAGGGGCTGTCTACCCCCGGGTGTGTACATGCGGCACATCCCACTCCTAACTCGTGGCCTCAGTCCGCTTCCGTGCTCCTCAAGGAGGCCTTTTTCTCACGTTGAGCCCTGTGTGTGTGCTGGATTAGAAAATAAGGGAGAGAAAACTGATGAGCCGTTTGCGTCAGCTCCTCTTGGTCTCTGTACCTGAGAACACCTTCTTCGCATTTGGCAGCCCTGTGCTCTAATCGGGACAGGCCCTCGGGGCCCCCCCACCCCCCGCGATTCCTGCGTGCTCCCAAGCTGCCTGCACGTGCTCTCACTGCCAGTAATTCACCCGTGGCCGGGGAAGTTCTAGAGCAATTTTCCACATGATCTCCCCCTGGCAGAGAATGAAATTAACCTCCTTTCCAGAAGCCAGAGGCAAACAAGCAAAGACCCTGGGTACAGGGGAAACAGGGCGGGAGGGGAAGGGGAAGGGGTCGCCGCCAGCAAGAGGGGTGTGTGTTTCCAACGGCCGGTGTTGGTTCTCAGAGAGACGACCCTGCTGACCTCTAAGTCAGGAGCCCCCTGCGAGGCGGCGGTCAGAGAACATTCGAGTCGCAGCATCTTCCTGAGGCGGTGCTGCTCCGTCTGGCTTTCTGTGACCTGAATCTCTCTCCCCTCCTTCCTCTGCAGCCATAAGCCCCGTCTTTCCCCCAAAGGTCGTTTGTAGGGACCTTGGCCTTAGTTTTCACACCGAAAAACCAGGACAAATCTGGGAGTCTGGTCCAGCCCTTCTGGGCACCAAGGGTCTCAGAAAGTGGGATTGCGCGGTCTGCGCCCTGATTAATCCCCTTTCCCTGCAGGAGTCTTCTCAGGCATTTCTCCTCCCAGCCCCTCCCTCCGGGTTCCCCTCCCTCCCAGCCCCTCTCCCTCTAAGACCAAGCCCCACCCCCACCCCCCGCAGAGTCCTGGGCGTGGGGTCAGCACAGTGCAGCGATCTTTAATATCCCGATTGAGCCACCCTCTGATTCCAGCCAGGACCCTAACGGAAATACCCAGATAATTGTCTTACTCCTTCTATTAAGCTTTTCAGTTTTTAAATGACAGCCAGCGTGCTGTCCGCAGACCACGAGGGTGATAAGCTCGCTACTTGGCAAGGTGCTCGGGCGTGGTGACTGCGCTCAGAAACGTGCAGTGACCTCCCAGGTCAGGGCTCCCGGGTGCACAGGACCTGGAAATGATGCATGGACGGGGACCCAGGCTGTCCCTGCTCCTTGAAGGCTCAGCCTGTGCTTGAACCCCGGGGCCATGGCCTGGGAGGGCGCCAGGCTCTCCCTGGGATTTCCTCAAATCCCCAGGGCTCGGCTCTCCCGCTCGCGGTACCTGTGCGAAATCTAGACCCTGTCCCCACCGCCGCCTTCACCTGCTCAGCTCCAGGCCACACGCGCGCCCCTTAGTGGGTGGGCTGAACCGTCTCCTCCAGAGGGAGATGCTGAGGGTCCTGACCCGGCCCTGTCAGTTCCCGGGAATGAGGCCTTTCCATGGCTGACATGGAAGCTGAGGTCATGCTGCTGGCTGTGGGCCTGCAAGCTGTGGGCCTGGCGTCTGTGTAAGGGGAGACGCAGAGACGGACCCGGGGAGGGTGGTCACGCGACGTCGGAGGTGCAGGGTCAGGCAGGAGCATAGCCGGTGACCTCCAGGGACTCGGGGGGGGGGGGGCCTGGGCCTGACTCTCCCTGGGGCCTTCAGAGGGAGCCCGGCCCCGTCCACCTTGACTGCGAACTTGCTGCCCCCAGGCCGTGAGAGAAGAAATTCCTAGTAAGTTCCCTGCAGTCTCGGGTCGCCCGCCCGCCGCCGGCTCGGGGTGAGCTTAGTGGTTTAGGGACCTGGTGGTGGTTTTCTGGCCCTGGGCAGGCCCTCGAGGGCCAGTGCTCTTTCTAAGAGGAAGAATCCCCATGACTGAGACGTTTCTCCATCAGTTTATATTGTAAGCCCTCGTTATGCATGTAGTATCATGGCGGGTTTGAGGCTTGTTTTTAGTTTGGGGGCTTTTTTTTTTTTTTTTTTTGGGCCAATTTTTAAAATGGTATCTATCAACTATCAGAATCTTCTTTGCCCAAACCCTGACTTCTCCTGGGCCTGGAATACATTTTTCTAGACCTTAGACCTCGTTGGTACTGTTAGTTTACAAGCTAATCTGCAGGGACTCGGTTCGTGTCAACAAGAGTCCAGGGGGGTCCAGTGAGCCAGCTGCTGCCCTCTTTGTGTCGCGGGCCCGTGTCTTCCTGCTCCTGAAGTTCGGCCGCCTGCACGGCGCCCGCAGCCCCGCCGCTGGGGGCGGCTCCCTGCGAAGCCGCGTCTCGTTTCTCCCCAGCTCCTGCACATGTGCGGGGGCCTCTTGGAACGGCCTCTGATCCTCGCCGAGGTGGTGCCCAGGTACTCGGTCATGCTGGAGCTGTTTGACGCGGAGCTGGACAACACCAAGGTCCTGTACGACGCCCAGATGGCGGCCTCGGCAGACGGGAACATCCCCCCCATCCACAAAAACATGCCCCCCGTGGCTGGTCAGCTCAAGTGGAGCCTGGAGTTGCAGGAGAGGCTGGAGGCCCCCATGAGGGACCTCAAGCACATCGAGCACCCGTGAGTCAGGGCGCCCGGTGGGCACCAGGCGGGCAGCTGCTCCCTGGCTGCGGGGGTGGGGCAGGGCCAGGGGCGTCTGTCCCAACTCCGAGGCAGGTCCGCCCTTCACATCGGCCAGCGCCTTTCCTTCCCAGGCCTGGTTCTGGGAGAGACCCTGTCTGTGCCACCCCCTGCTCTGGGTGCCTTCTCAGCAGGTGCTGTCAGGACAGTGACCTTGACAGTCACCCTGATGGAAAAGAACAAAGACACCCAAGTGAGGACCAGCCAAGGCCGCCTCCTTGGCACTGGCTGGGGCAGGGAGTCAGCCGCTGGCACTTGCTTTTGGCAGAAGCTGGCAGGCAGGTGGACAGTGGGGGCCGCGGCTCCGGGTCTCCCAGGCGGAGGATGTCACTTGTGTTTAAGCATCTCTGGTTTCCTCTGGTTGGTCCTAAGCTGGAAGGGAGGGGCCGAATTAGGGAAGCTGGTAGCTGTGAGTCAAGTCCTGGCCATTCGGGGCCAGCACTACAATGGTTGGCCTTCGGCTTTCTGTGCTGGTTGCTACGGGGCTAGCGAGGCCCCAGGGGGACCCTCTTGGGGTCCTGAGCCTCCTTCCAACTCTGATTCCAGGGTCATGTCCAGCGAGGAGGCCAAGCTCGTCTACCGGAAGTACGACGAGATGATGGAGCTGCTGAGAAACTACCGCGAAAGGATCTACCAGCAGTGGGTGGCGGGGGTGGACCAGGACTGCCACTTCAACCTGGGGCAGCCCCTGATCCAGCGGGACCCTGTCACCAGCCTCGTCCACATCAACTTCAGCAAAGCGGTGGGTGCCGTCCGGCCACAGCGTCGGAAGGCTGTCCCGGGACTTGGGCTTCCCTGAGGGGGAACACGGGGTTTGTGGGTTTGGCGTTGATGTCACGTTCAGCTAAAGCTTTATTACTTTGGTATGCCCAGGATAGGAAGTTCCTTTGTGGCACAGTGGGTTAAGGATCCAGTGCTCACGCATCTGTGGTGCAGGTTGCAACTGCGCTGTAGGTTTGATCCCTGACCCAGGAATTCCACGTGCCGCAGGTGCGGCCAAAAAAAAAAAGGGGGGGTATGCCCAAGATATCTTTTAAGATGCGAGACAAAATCATAGCATCTCGAATATAGCTTGAATGAGTATATGTTTTAAAGCTGGGCTGGGAGTTCCCGTCGTGGCTCAGTGGTTAACGAATCCGACTAGGAACCATGAGGTTGCAGATTCGATCCCTGGCCTTGGGTTAAGGATCCGGCTTTGCCGTGAGCTGTGGTGTTAATTGCAGACACAGCTCGGTTGCCATGTTGCCGTGGCTGTGGCGTAGGCCGGCGGCTACAGCTCCAGTTAGACCCCTAGCCTGGGAACCTCCACATGCCGCGGGTGTGGCCCTAGTTAAGGCAAAAAGACCAAAAAAAAAAGCTGGGCTGCCTTTCACGGGATCCCGAAAAGAAATATCAATTTGAGAATTAAAAAAGAAAAAGTTAGTAGGCTCTGGTCAAATTGGGCAAGCTGGAAGAAATCCACCCCATCCAGGGCCAAAACCTGGGGGCTTAACCATGTAAAGGATAGAATCTAAAGCCCTACAAGGAAGCGTCTGCCCTGCTCGGAACCCGGGTGGTGGTACCAGGAGGCAGGGAAGCCAAAATCATCTCTTTCACCAAAACTCATTCTGTCATTCAGCAAGTATTTTCTGAGCCCCTGCTTTGTGCAGGTGCTTGGGATAAATTAGCGGACTAGCAAGGGTCTCCCTCTGGAGCTTGTCTCCTACAGGGACGGAGAGAGATGCAGAGCTGAGAGAAGTGGGGCCGGAGAGGGGCCGGGTGCAAGGTCCGGGGTGGGTGTGGGCTGGAGGGAACACCGAGCCAGCGTACAGAGCGATCCTGCATAGAACACGTGAGAAGGTGGTGGTCGGTGCCTCAGAGATGGGAAGGGGCAGGTCAGGGGACACCGACGGGGCTGCAGGAAGGTGGCAGGTTGAGGTCGTGGGTATGAGCAGAGAAATCCCCGGGGGCAAGGGACGTGGCTGGCAGAGGTGGGGAGGGCGGCTTGGAGGAGAGCAAACTGCTAGAGCGACGGCCAGGAGGTGTGGGAGCGGCCAGGGGGCCAGTGGGGCCTGGTCGAGGGAGAGAGAGGGCGGAGGAGGATGGAGCTCACAGGGCCTCGTGGACCCCGGAAGAGGTGTGGTCGTCGTTCTGGGTGACACAGGTTTTGAGCAGAGGTGGGGCCCTGATCCGGTCTGTGTTTTTCAAGGGTCCCTCTGATGCTGCGGTGAACGGAGTGGGTAGAGGGCCAGGCCAGGAGCACAGAAACCACGTGGGCTGCGCCTTCCTCCAAAAACCTGGGGAGCTAGGGCGATGCCGTCGCTGTGCCGGCATCGGCATCAGGACCGGCCAGTCAGGAGAATCCTGATCCCGCCAGCAGGGCCCGCCCAGCCGGGCCTCCCCCAGCTCTGGCCCCACCCCCAGCCCCTGGGCCTCGGGAGCCTGGGGAGGGACGCTCACCTGTGCGGCCGGCCGAGTGCGGCGCCACTGAGGTCCCCCACCCCGACCGCTCCCGTCCTCTCCATTCTCCTCAGTTGGTGGCAGTGCTGAGAGAGGTAAAGTACTTGAACTTCCAGCAACAAAACAAGGTCCCCAGCAGCGCCGAGACCCTGTTCTCCCAGCATGAGACCTTCCGCAAGTATGTGGGCAACTTGGAGCTCCTCGTCGGCTGGTACAATGAGGTGAGCAGGCGTCGCATCGCTTCGTTGGCCAGGCTTTGAGGGTTTTGTTTGGAACGAGCGCCGCCGTGCGAGGTCCACGTGGCAGAGAAGCACCGAGCACGTTTTCGTATTTGAAGGTGGCGGGGGCCGCTCTCTGGGGAGGATCTGCGTCCTGGCCGCCTCCACCTCCCGGAGGCTCCCGCGTCCCTGGGCCAAGGCCGCGTCACCCGCCCTTGAGATCACGCCAGGCCAGCCTCCGCCCTCTCTTACGAGGACCTTGCGAGTCCATGGGGCCACCAGATGCCGGGGTCCTCGACTGAGTCAGTTCTGCAAATTCTGTTTTGCCAGGTGTGAGGTGACACAGTCACAGGCCCTGGGGGTTGGGATGTGGACACCCCAGGGCCGTTGTTGAGCTGGCCGCAGAGGCCCGGTCCCAAAGGGGCCGACGGGACCCGCGCCCCTTGCACCCTGGGAGTTTGGAGTGGAGGCCTGGCCCCATTCACTCCGGAGTCTCGGGGGAGCAGAGACTCCCGAGCGGGACAGACACATGGGCAGCAGAAGGATGCGGGCAGGCGAGAAGAGGGGCCCGACGGATGTGGGGGGGGGGGTGAGGCCCGACCTGGGCTTTGCAGGCCCAGCCCCCGCGGCTCCACTGGCACCCGCCCCTCTGCCGCTGAGCCGCTAAGCCAGCTTTCCTGGGCCCTGTTTCCTGCAGCCAACTCGCCCCCAACAGGAGCAACTCTGGAAGCTGGGGTCTCTTTGGTCCCGGGTTTCGCCTCTCAGTCTGTTCAGGAGATGCTCGTGCGCTTCTGAATCCCCGACAGGAGGCCCATTCCCCAGGGGGTCCTGGGGGTCCTGAGGGTGGGGCACAGCCCGTCTAGTAGGGTCCTTGACCTGAGTGCCCACCTTCACCCAGGGAGTCCTGTCCTACACCCCCCGGCCCCCTTACCGAGCGCTGTGGTGTAAGCGGGCGGCTACAGTTCTGACTGGACCCCTAGCCTGGGAACTTCCATGTGCCACGGGTGTGGCCCTAAAAAGACAAAAAGACCAAAGAAAAAAAAGTGGTTCTGAGCAAGGCCTGGGAGACACCGAGGAGGCCTCCTCCTACGTGAAGCAGGCCGGGTCACACTGGGTCACAGGTAGATTTGTCAAAAATAGCATGCCCCCTGTCCCCGCCTCCACATTTCGAGTGTCCAGTTAGGCTAGGGGTCTAATTGGAGCTACAGCCACTGGCCTACACCACAGCCACAGCGATGCAGGATCCAAGCCACATCTGCGACCTACACCACAGCTCCCGGCAATGCCGGATCCTTAACCCACTGAGCAAGACCAGGGATCGAACCCGCAGCCTCATGGTTCCTAGTTGGATTTGTTTCCACTGCACCACGACAGGAACTCCCACTAATTTCATTTCTTTAAGATAAAATTTTAAGCGACTCACTTACTGGTGCTGTGAACCGCGAAACCCCAGGGCCTGCCTCGAGTGCTTTGTTTGCTCTGGCCAGTCACGTGGGCTTAGCTACGTTTAGCTGTTGTCCGGGTCCTTTGTGTGACTGCTTAATACCAAAACTCTGATAAGTGGGGTCAGTATTTCACAGTGACTCACTTTATAATTCTGAGGATGCTTTCTTTACTTCTGGTTGTTCTGCTCTCTGGTTTCCACTGGTAATAGCTTTTACGCTTCATTTCTCTGCCTGTACTGTACCTTTTGGAAGAGTCGGTTGTCTGAAAAGGAAGGCATGGCTGGGGGCGCCACTTAAAGCACCAAGCGTATGTAAAGAATTATTGTGAAAGGCAAACAGCAGCTAATGTACTGTTTATTATTGTTTATTGTTTTTATTGTATTTTTTATTTTTATTATTTATTTATTTATTGTATTTTTAGGGCCATACCTGCGGCCTATGGCGGTTCCTGGGCTAGGAGTCGAATCAGAGCTATAACTGCCGGCCTACGCCACAGGTCCTGGCCCTCCTTTGCATAATCTAATTTCAAGCCTTTAATTTTGGCCAAGGAGATGGTCTGAGAAATGCCCTAGAAATGTCCCAATTACCCATGTGTATTTCTCTGATTTTCTTTTTAATGATTCTAATCCACATTTTTCTTTTTGTTGTTGTTGTTGTTGTTTTTGCTTTGTAGGGCAACACCTGCGGCATATGGAAGTTCCCAGGCTAGGGGTCAAATTGGAGCTAGAGCCGCCCGCCTACACCACAGCCACAGCAACGCCGGATCCGAGCCATGTCTGCGACCTACACCACAGCCCATGGCAGTGCCGGATCCTCAACCCACTGAGTGAGGCCAGGGATTGAACCCTCATCCTCATGGATCCTAGTTGGCTTTGTTTCCACTGAGCCATGTTGGGAACTCCTAAACTACATTTTGAAAGTTTCAGATTATGTATGCATTGTCTTAGCATTAGCAAATTTTCTTCTGTTTCCACCCCATAACATGAGTAATTAGGAGTTAAGTATATCCATAAATCTTTGGTGATAAAAGATAATTTTAAAAGTTGGAATGTCCTGAACTTTGATTTACATAGAATTCCCAATTAAATAGCGCTAATTGTAATTGGCTTGGTTGGTGCTGAGAAATATGCCTTACCATGACACCATGAGATTTTTTTTAATTGACGTGCAGTTGGTCGATTAGCAAGTCATGTTAGTTTCAGACGTACATGGCAGTGATTCAGTTATACGCACGCATGTGTATTATTCTTTTTCAGATTCTTTTCAATTATAAGCTATCACCTAATGCTGAGTATAGTTGCCTGTGCCCTGCTGTACACAGTAGGTCCTAGTCATTTATCTATTTTGTGTATAGTGGTTTTATCTGTCTATTAACCCCAAACTCCTAATTTATCCCTCCCCCATTTTCCCCTTTAGTAACCACAAATTTGTTTTCTGTGGGTCTGTTTCTGTTTTGTAAGTAAGTTCCTTTGGTTTTGTCTTTTGTTTTAGTTTCCACTTGTAAGGGATACCATACGATATTTGTCTTTCTCTGGCTGGCTTTTCTTCACTTAGTGTGATCATCTCTAGGTCCATCCATCTTGCTACAAATGGCATTATTTCATTCTTTTTTATGGCTGAGTAGTATTCCACTGTGTATACACCATGTGTTCTTTATCCATTCACCTGTCATTCATCTGTTGATGGACATTTAGTTTTCTCCCCTGTCTTAGCTTGTGTAAATAGTGCTGCTAGGAACATAGGGGTGCGTGTATCTTTTATTTTTTTCCAAGAAAAGGTTTTTTATTTATTTTTTTTTAAGGCTGCACTTGGAAGTTCCCGGGCTGAGGACCGAATTGGAGCTATAGCTGCTGGCCTACACCACAGCCACAGCAACACGGGATGCAAGCTCCATCTGTGTCCTATACCGCAGCTTGTGGCAATGCCAGATCCTTAACCCACTGAGCAAGGCCAGGATCCAGCCCACATCCTCACAGACACTATGTCGGGTTCTTAACCCACTGAGCCACAGTGGAAACTCCACGGGGGTGCACATATGTTTTTGAATTACAGTTTTCTCCGGATGCATGCCCCGGAGTGGGATTGCAAGGTCACATGGCAGCTCAGGTTTTCAGGGTTCTGAGGAGCCTCTACACTGCTCTCCATAGCGGCCGCACCAATTTCCCTCCCCACCGTCAGTGTCGGGGGCTGCCCTTCACCACGAGACAGGTTTAAATCTGCTTGGATTTGGAACAAAGGCCCTGAAACCGTGGCCTTTGTTTGGCAGATAAAGACCACCACGAGAGATGTAGAATTTCCACTGATAAAGTCAGAACTGGAAGCGATCGATGTCAAATTACTGGATGCTGAAACAACGCTGTTCTGGAGTGGCGAAGGTACCACAGCGACTCTCGTGTCCGCTCGGGTGCAGCCTGGACGAGGGGACGGGGGTCCAGCCCGCCTGGCATCTGGAATTCGCGGTCCGCCTCCTGGGAACAGGGAGGTCCCGTTTCCAAGGGGCCACTGCGCCTTAGCCATGCGTTTCGCGGAGCTCGCCGCGACTCCTCCTGCTTCGGGCCCCAGAGGGCGATGTGCGCGCTGAGTGCTGCCTGTAATAGGGGGCGTCGGCACCAGCCCTGGCCAACTTGTTCGTCTTGTAAGATTCCTTTATGCTTCTGTTTCAGGAGTGTTTGACTATATTCAGGAGATGAGAGAAATTTTATACAACTTGCAGAACAGGATTCAAAAAGCGAAGCAAAACGTAGAGGGGATTTCCCAGGCCATGATGGTGAGTAAACCGCACGGCACAGAGCGGGGCTTGAACGGGGGGCCAGGGAGATGCTCCCGGAACAGGGGGCCTGCTGCTGGAGGCTCTGGACCAAAGGGTGATGACGATGTCAGGGCAGCCCCCGAGGCAGCAGACCCCCGGGTGGCTCTGCAGAGTCCCACTCCTGTGATTCTGTCCAGGCATGAGGGCGGGAAAGATGGGGCGCGCCTGCCGCGGGCCAGCGCTGATATTCACGAGAAAACCCCTCTTCTCCCTGAGGCTCCTTTTGCTTATCATAGCCCAAAACGCTTTCCTGTGTTAGAGTTCACATTCATTGCATCACCATCCGCTTAGATTTTTTTTTTCTTTTTTGCACCCGTGGCATATGGAGGTTCCCAGCCTAGGGGTCGAATCGGAGCTACAGCTGCCGGCCTACGCCACAGCCACAGCAATGCCAGATCCGAGCCGCGTCTGCGACTTACACCACAGCTCATGGCAATGCCGGATCGTTAACCCACTGAGCAAGGTCAGGGATTGAACCCACAACCTCATGGTTCCTAGTTGGATTCCTTAACTACTGTGCCATGACAGGAACTCCCCCATCCACTTAGATTTAACTCAGTAAACTGCAGGCAAAAAAGCCATGGCTTGCACCATTTTTTATCCCCGATTCAATTTTCATTTGATCCGAAGCTTTCCTCAAATAATTGCCTCCTAAAGGCGCATTGATGACCTACTTTCTGTGTCCTTGGTTCTCCAAAAATAGCTTTCTTTGGATCTCACCTGTGGCTATCTTGTCTAAGCAAAGGATTTTTTGATATGGTCCTTCCCCCCCCCCCCGAAGAGTCTAGAAGCGTCCCTGCCTTGGTCTGCTCGGGCCGCCACGACGGAGTAGCGGAGACTGGGCGGCTTAAACTGCAGATCCTGGTGTCTTGATCCTGGGGCAGGGTTGGGGTCTTCTGAGGCCCCTCCACCGAGCGTGGACGGCCGGCTCCTCCCCGTGTCCTCGCGTTCGCGTCCCTCTGTGCCTGGGTCCCGCTCTCCTCTCCTTGCAGGGACAGCAGTGCTGTGCAGTGCGGCCCACCCTCGCCACCTCACTCTGACCCGCTCACTCCTTACAGACTCCAAATGCAGTCCCGTCCCGAGGTGTTAAAGTTGTGGCTTTGATCTAAAAATTGGAAGGGGGTACCGCTCAGCCTGCAGCCACCGCTGTCCTGTAGCCTCGACGTTAAGGAAGCCGACAGCCATGTGGCTGTCATCTGCTGCCCGGTCCTCTTCTGTCCAGAGGCGGGCAGGGTCCTTGAGCATCTTCAGGCTTCGCACACGTCATCAGGGTGTGTCCAGGCGGGCATCTCCTTTTGGTAATGTTCTCTGGATTCATAAAGTGCTTTCCGTCCAAAACCGGCAGCATTTCCCTAGCCTCCAGGCGCCGTCTCTCCTGTCGCTTTCTGTCCTGGGCCCGGCAGCTGTGTCCCCCGCCCCGTGGCTCCTGCAGTTCCCCAACAGGAAGCTCTCATGCTCCCTCCCCAAGAGGGGCTCCCCCCGGGCCGGACTCGGGGAGACGCCCAGGGGCTTTGCGTGCCACCCCCCAACCCCAAGGCCCTCCTGGGGCTTGAGTTGAATCACCCGGGGCTTTCTAGCCAGCAGCCCTCAGAGGCCCCCCCCGGCCTCTGTGAGGTCAGCCGGGACGAGACACATGCCACGGGGTGTGTCGCCAGAGGTGTGAGACCAGAAGGCTTCTCTCCAAACACTTTCCTCACGCTCCCGTTTTCCTTCCAGGACTGGTCGGCCAGCCCAATGTTTGAGAGGAAGGACAGCAAGAAGGAGGCCCTGTTAGACTTGGATGGAAGGGTGGCCAATCTCAACAAGCGCTACGCCGCGGTCAGGGACGCCGGCCTGAAGATCCAGGCCATGGTCGCGGTGAGAGACGCCCACCTGGAAGGGCCTTCGAGAGCCCACCAGCTTCAGGGCGACGGGAGGGCTGTGGGTCTCCTGGAAATGACCTTGGCCTTTAACCCAGGAGGCCTGATTGGTCTGGTCGCGAGTCTGCCCGCCTCTAAATGTGTCTAAGCCCCCCACACACACAAGTGACACCTTCGTTCAAGGTGAATGCACCTTGTTTCTGCGGGACGAGCCGTATCCCGCAGGCTCCTGGGCTCCCCGGCCGCGAGTGTGAGCGTGGCGGCGTGCGGCCCCTGGCACCTTTGAATCAGGACAGTGTGCTGACGTGCATCCACTGTGCTGCCCCACGTGCAGGATTCTCCGTCCGGCCACCCCTCTGAGGGCCTCCCCCCGGAGCCCCTATCCTCCCCCTCGCGGCTGTCTTGTCCCGCCCGCCCTTCCGCTTGTTTTCGGCGCCCGTGAGAAAGGCAGCGCTCCACGCTGGCTTGGAAAGGAGAAAATTCAGCCCCCCACCCCCACCCGAGGTCGGGACATTTTCAGGGCAGTTTTTCTGGGCTCCCAGTGCCTGGTGCAGGTCACCAGCATGGCCTCAAATGATGGGTGGCTGCACCCAGAGGGACCGGCAGCCCCACCCCCCAGGAGGGTCTGTGCCGGGCTGGTCCTATGTCAGGTCACTGCTTGGAAGGTCGTTGGCCCCGTGGAGTGACTTGACTGGATCGAAAGTGACTTCGTCTCGTTTCCAGGCCCTCTTCTTTCCCTCTGCCCTGGTGGCCGGAAGGTCCCACTAAATTAACGTGTTAAACTGCAAAAACGTTATGTGGAAAAGCTAACCGATTAACCCGTGGACATTCTCAGAGACAGCACAGGAGAGGGAAATCTGGCCTAGGGTTAGGAAAAGGTTCACAGCACACGCGCACAGCCGGGGACGGGCAGGGAGACCTGCCAGCGGCCTCTACTCCTGTTACGGTCGCCTGAGCCATTGTTTTCCAGTTATTTAAACCTGTGTCTTTTCTCTTCTTCTCTAACTGCCTGAGGGTACAGACTGAGTCCTATTCATCTTTGTGTTTTCCTGGAGCACTCAGCTTCTTACGGGTTGATCCACCCGCCCATCCACCCGTCTGTCCATCTGTCTGTCCATCCACCCATCCATCCCCCTACACTCACGTGTCCATCCATCCGTCTGTCCGTCCATCCATCTACCCATCCACCTGTCTGTCCACCCACCCATCCATACACCTGCCCACCCGCCACCCAGCCACCTGTCCAGCCGGCCAGACACCCACCAGCTCCTGCTCTGTGCCAGGCGTAGTGCAGGGGGCTGGGGTATCAAGGTCGAAAGGACAGTCAGTCCCTGTCCTCGTGAAGCTTGGTGTCGGGGGCACAGACCAAAGACGATGTAATTCAGAGTTGTCACCTGTGCCGTCACAGGCACCGCTAACGGATTGCTAGCGGGAACCCAGGTCGGGCAGGGACAGAACCCAAACCTGAGACGAACGGGGGAAGGTCAGGGAGGGGCCCTGCGAGGAGGTGACACCCGTGGGAGACCTGAGAGCTGAGAAGCCGTCTCGGCATGACTGGGAGGGAGCAGCCTGTGCCGAGACCGACTCTGCCCCCGGCGGGGCTTGGCGCCTTCGGGAAGCGAAAAGCAGCCAGACCCCTGCGTAGGGGGCGTGAAGAGCAAGGGCAGCCCTGAGGGCCCAGCAAATGGACTGAGGCGGAGCCGGGACTAGTGAGATGACAGCCAGCCGTGTGGTTCTGTTTGCAGGAAAACGCAGAGCTGTTCAGAGCAGACACGACGAGCCAGTCCTGGAAGGATTACGTCAGCTACGTTGACGGCGTGGTCTTTGACGCGTTCTACGGCTTCCTTCGCAAGTCTCTCAGTTACCTTATGGACAACATGGTTGCAGATGTAAGTTACAGTGTGATTTTATATAGAGACACACACACACACGTACTAGAAATGTGATTTATAAATAGGAGATGCGGTTGATGCCGGAATCTGTAATTCGTGGTTTCTTAATGAAATAGCACAGGGAGTCCCCATCTGTGCAAACAGCAGGAACAGACCCCTGAACAGGGGCGTCAGTAGAGTCTGGTCATCTGAGTTGCTGACAGCTGACCTCTCCCTCCTGGCAACTCACTCGGGCACTAGTGCGGACCCTCCATTGGTCAGAGGGAGAAGCGGGGGCTCTCCAGTTGCCCCGTCCCCGCCCCCGGGTCCAGCATGGGACTGTGTTTGGAGGATGACCAGCAGTATAAAGCAGGTCTGTAAATGGAAGCTCTGATGGCCGTGAGGGCTTGTCCTTCCGGGAGCCCAGCTGTGACACCGCCCCGCTCCCTGCCCCACCCCCCACCATGCACCCATGGCCACCGCTGCGGGCACTTACACCTGAGCCAGCTGCCACCCTCCGCTCTCTGTAAGTTAGACATTCATTTAGTCCTCACAGTAACCCGAAGAGGTGGGGACAATTACTGCCGCTGTTATGTAAAAGGACGTGCTCTCATTTTCTATATTTGGGGAGATTGGGGAGTCGAGGGTCTCGCCTGAGGCCACGCAGCTTGTCCGTAGCAGAGGACGGCTTTGCACGGAGCTGGCGGTCTCCTCTGCGCTGCCCCGGCCGCTCAGCCTGCACTCGGCCCTGTTTCCCTGCATTTGGTTACATAGTTCTTGCACAAGGCGAGCTGCTCCCTGCCGGGGTCCCCGCCAGTGGGAGGTGGCCCTGTGCCTGGTTTGGTGCCAGGGCGAACACCTGGCACGGAGAAGGGTTCCGCCCGGGCGAGGCGTTGACCCCAGGACGGCCTGTTCCAGGAGAGCGTCGCGCCGCTGTTTGAGGTCCGCATGGAGCTGAACGATGACGGGCTGGTCTTCAGCCCGTCCCTGGACGTGGGCGGGGACCGAGGCTTCCTGGCGCTGGTCGGGGGCCTGGTCACCGACATCTACAATGTGGCCAGGCTCATCCCCAGACTGGCCAAGGGCAGGATGAGCTACAAGGTACGGCCCCGCCGCTTTCCCCGCCACCGCCCGCTCTCCTGGGGTGGGGAGTCGCCTTCCTGACCCAGCGGTGCCCGGGGGAGCGTGTCTGCTCTGCTGAGGTCCTGAGTGGGCCAAGGGGCCCAGGAGCAGCTTCTCTGTCGGGTTCCCTGGGACAGTGGAGTGGGTTTCTCTCCCGGCTCTGGAAGTCCTGTCCTTTTCCCCAGAATGACTTCTCCTCCTCGGCCGGGCTTGGGGCCCCTGTCACCTCCCCACCCCCACGAGGGTCCCAGAGGGCGTCCTTGTCCCACTTCCTGGTCTGCGCTCTCAGGCTCTTTGAGCAAGTACCTCCCTCTGGCCCCACACAATGCACTGAATACCTGCCTGCCGTGGAAACCACGGTCAGAGCCGATCGTGGGGTGCAGAAGCGTGGACAAGTCGGCCCCTGTGAGGGGAGGTAGGAGGAGGTGTGTTTGACAGTCAAACAAAAATTGGAGAAGACCTAAATGACCACTGGATTCTGGCCCATCCAGACAAGGCATCTGGATGAGTCACAAAAGGGAGCCCGGGGCGGAAGGATGCTCGTGGACCGGTTATTAGCGCTTACCGAGTGGACAGGTTATTAGCGCTTACCGAGTTGCGGCACCACGTTTAGAATGAGTTCACCCATTTAAACAGACAAAAGCCTGTTAAGAGTGCTGGCTTTTGGCAAACAGGCTGGGGTGAGGCTGGAGGGAGGCCGGGGGCTGCACACAGAGTGTTTATTTTCTTTCCTTTTGCGTGGTTTGAACTTTTGGATAATGGGTGCGTATCTGTCATAACATATTTGCAGCAGGATGCTCTGTGCGGTTAGGGATAGGTGCATGTGTGTGTGTGTGGAGTGACTGATGTGAGGACACGAGGAAATCCCCAGCAAGGTCAAGGTCAGCTTTCCAGAAGAGCTGACGTGCATTGTGAGTCGCCACAGGTGGGAGGGGATTTCCAGGTGGGGAGAGCAGCTTGCGGATTCCTGAGCCGCAAGAGGGCGGCGTTCCTGGCCCAAGTGCACGTGCGGGGATCAGCCCAGGTGTAGACGTGGGACCCCATTCAGGCCAGCGAGAGCCAGACTCTGACACGTGCCCCAGCACCTGGGGTCCTGAGGGGGGACTTCGTGTGATGCAGCAGGACAGAGCAAAGCCGGGTATGGGGCAAGCGACATCGTGGAGAGGTCAGCGCCACTGGTTAGTGTCACGTCCCCGTAGAAACGGGCGGCTCGGCCGCGCAGGGGCAGCAGGTCTGGTCGGGTCTGGCAGGAGCGGGCGAGGAGACTGAGTCCGCGTCGTGGCCGCGGGCGGAGGGCTCAGCCGTCTGCCGCCCTCTGCCCCTTGCAGGCGGACCTGGAGGACATGCCAGATCTCATAGAGATGCAGGAGGAGACATCCGGCCTGGTGGTCAGCGCCATAAAGGAGGCGGAGGAGTACCAGGACTCCTTCGAGCGCTACTCCTACCTCTGGGTGGACGACCCGCAGCAGTTCATGAAGAACTTCCTGGCCTACGGCCGCGCCGTCAGCCCCGAGGACCTGGACGCCCAGACCGAGGAGCCCCTCCCCAAGAGGCCGCCCACCCTCACCCAGTTCCAGCAGCAGGTGCACAGAGCCTGCACCCCCGCCGCCCCCGGCTCCCTCGCCCTGGAGTTCCCCGCCCCCCCACGGAGAGGCACTGGGCTTCATTTAACACCGGGCTGAACTTTTTCGAAATGTGGGTTTTCTTACTGTTCAAGCATAGAGAGCCCAACAGGGCAGGGCAGGAGAGGACCGCTGTCAAAGGAGGGCACGGCTCCCGAGCCCCGGGCTCAGGATGGGCTGGTGCGAGTCGTTTTGGGGACTCAGAGGCCAGCGGGCCACCCCAGGTCATCAGGGTCCTGGCCTGGAGTGATGAGGGCAGGGGGACAGTGGCCTGGAGTGTGAGAGTCTTGGAGCAGAGTGGGGTCTGGACTCTGGTTGGTGTTTGCTGGGGAAGGTGAGATCCTGGGGGGCTGCCTGCCCTCTAATAACCAGGCAGCCCTGGGAGCCGGACATCTGGTGCCAGAACAGAAAAGATAGAGCACGGGAGGGTGTTGCTGTCGTGGCTCAGAGCTTAAAGAGCCCAACTAGCATCCATGAGGATGCAGCTTTGATCCCTGGCCTCGCTCAGTGAGTTAAGGATCCGGCATTGCTGTGAGCTGGGGTGTGGGTCACAGACATGGCTCGGATCCCGTGTTGCTGTGGCTGTGGTGTAGGCCGGCAGCTACAGCTGCCATTAGACCCCTAGCCTGGGAACCTCCATATGCTGCAGGTGCGGCCCTAAAAAGCAAAAAAAAAAATATATATATATATATATATATATATACAAGTCCTGAGAAGATAGTGAATTTACAAGACCTTCACCTCTTTTCCTGAAGCTCACTGAGGGTGTCCCCCGCCCCGGAGATGTAGTGTGGGGGCAGCACAGTTGCCCCTGACAATGGGGACAGCTGGCTGGTAGGGCCTGACAGCCCCGAGAATGAGCAGCAGCTCAAAGGGGCCGAGTGAAGGGACTCCCCGTGGGCGCCCGGACCCCAGGCCCCGCGTAAGTCCCACCCCGCTCTGTTTCAGAAGCCCCGCTGGCCTTCCGACCGAATCCCTCTCTGAGGGACCGTCCTGCGGGGCGGCGGGGACCCCTGGGGTGCAGGGACGGGGAGGCGCGCCTGGTGCCCACGCGGCCTGACGGGCGAGCGGGCTGTGTCTTCCAGATCGACTCCTACGAGAAGCTGTACGAGGAGGTGTCCAGGTACGAGAACACCAAGGTGTTCAACGGCTGGCTGCGGTGTGACTGCCGCCCCTTCAAGCAGGCCCTCCTCAGCACCATCAAGCGCTGGGGCCTCGTGTTCAAGCGGCACCTGAGCACCCACGTCATCAACAGGTGGGCGCCGGGCCCGGCCCGGGAGAGCCCTGCGCGAGGGACACCCGCCAGGGGCCTTCCAGGAAGTGGGTGGCCTGGGTTGGCGCCTCCCCCGCACTGGGCAGGCAGGGGTGTCTTTTAAGGGCAGCCTCAGGTGTCACCTGGCTGGGAGCGGAGGCCCCGGTCCCTGAGCGCCTCCCGGGTCTGATGCCGAGGGCTCTGGTAGGAGCCCCGCGTCGGACAGGAAGCCTGGCCTGAGACGAGGGGCGGTCGCTGTGTAGTGACGGGGCGTCGGGGCCGGGAGGGCCCAGAGCCGGGAGGGCGTGGAATCCAGGCCTTCCCCCGGGGGGCCCAGCGAAGGCTGCCTGGAGATGCGGCCCCAGCCAGGACTCGCCGGCCCCTTGGGGGCCATTCAGGCGGGGACTCGGCCTGCCTCGGGGAGGGGCGCCTGTCACAGGCGACCTCTCGTCCCCCAGCCTCGCTGACCTGGAAGCCTTCATGAAAGTGGCCTGGGCGGGCTTGACCAAGCCCCTCAAGGAGGGGGATTACGACGGCCTCGTGGAGGTGATGAGTCATCTGATGAAGGTCAGGGAGTGGCAGGCGGCCGCCGACAGCATGTTCGAGCCCCTGAAGCAGACCATCGAGCTGCTCAGGTCCTACGGGGAGGAGATGCCGGAGGAGACGCACTTGAAGCTGCAGGTAGACAGGCCGGCGCGGTGTCGGGGGCCTGCGGGCCGGGCCTCCCCTCCTGACGTGGGTCCCCGTGGAAGGACAGGGTGGGAGGACAAGGCTCCTGGGAGATGGGGGACAGTGAGGCGGCCGCCAAGGTGGGGCCACGCCTTCATATCCCACACCTCCTCCTGTGTGCAGCGGGCGCCCAGGCATGAGGGATGGTGACAGCGCGCGGGTCCACAGAGGCTCCGCAGCGGCCAGGGGCCAGCACCCTGGAAGGGCAGTGGGGCGGCTGCTTTGGGAATCCCCCCGGGGCCAGAAGGCCCCTGGCTGGATCGGGTCCCCACATGGGGCCGACGGGCTACAGCCCGGCCGCTGAAGGGGACTTGTACTTTACAGAAGTACTGAATTTTCCAGCCAGTTTGGGGAATGTCAGCCGTCGATGTCAGAGCAGCCGTGCGTGCGGCTGGGCTGAGAGGTGGGGGCTGTGGGGACGGAGGAGATGGGCCCCGAAGCCACAGCCTAGTCGCCTCCCTGAGTTTCAGGCTCCTCCCAGACCCTGCGGCCTTCTCCCCCGTCCCCTTGCCCGGCCCCTTGCCCGGCCCCCAGCTCTGTGTCTGGTCACACAGGCCTCACACCCCCTGCCAGGCAGCGCCAACCTCAGCCAGTGCCCAAGACCTCATAGTAGAGGGTGTGACAGGATCGTGTGTTCATGTCCGTGGTGACTTCCTGCTGCCCGGGCCCTGCTCTGGAGCACATTGGGTTTTGCCCTTCCCCCAACACGCTGCCCGGGGTCCAGCTGAGGACAAGGGTTTGAAGTTGTGTGTGTGTGTGTGTCCGTGTGTGTGTCCGTGTGTCCCAGGGACTTCAGGACCATGGACCAGGCAAGAGGTGGGTAAAGGTTTTGATAAACATCCAAGGCATGCAACTGCTGGCAGAGACGGTCGGTTATTCTGAGCAGAAATGGAAACCATGGCCATTTGTGGGCAAAGAATTTGTGAGCTGGGAGTTCTTTTTTTCTTTAAAATATTTTATGATCGTAAGTACAGTATTTACCCAAGTGTGGAGAACTTGGAAAATACGAAACTGACTGCTAAAGCCATTCTTGAAATAGCGCAACCGTAGAGATGGAGGGCAGGTGAGTGGCTGCCCGGGGTGGGGGGTGGCAGGTGCAGATACAAGGGGTTGACACGGTGACATGTGTGGATTGCAGCAGTGGTTACAGGAATCTATGCATTCTGTAGTCTCTCTATAAAATTGCTTAGGACTACACATGGCACACAGCACATGCACGTGTCACACACATAGGCACATGCACACAACACGTGCACACGTGGATTCAGCTTAAAAAACAGAGTGAAACCTGACAAGTTCTCTTATGTGTTAATGAAACGCCCCAGCTCTGGTTGCCGGGTTTGGGGATCGAACCTCAGCCGTATAAGAAGCCACCCCCCGGGCCCAGGGGTGGGGGGCGGCACCCAGGACTCTGCGTTATTGCTGCAGCGCCCCGTGAGGCTGTCGTCATTTCACAGTAGGAAGTTTAAACGAGGACAGAATCAGGAAGGGCCCTTGGCCTTTGTGCAGGAGCTGCCGGAGCAGTGGGCGAACACCAAGAAACTGGCCATCCGGGTGAAGCAGAGCGTGGCGCCGCTGCAGGCCAGCGAGGTCAGCATGCTCCGGAGGAAGTGCCAGCAGTTCGAGGTACGCGGGCTCGGGCGGGGCTCGGGGCGCAGCATCCCCGCCCGCCGGCCTGGGGACCGGAGCCTGACCAGCTCCGCGTGGCCGTCCCGCAGCTCAAGCAACACGAGTTCAGAGAGAAGTTCCGGCAGGAAGCCCCGTTCAGCTTCAGCGACCCCAAGCCCTACAAGTCCCTCAATAAGGTATTTTTGCTCAAGGAGGAGGTGATGGGGTCGTAACTCTGGCGCTTTCTCGTCTTTTTCTCAAACTGTCATTTGTGTGAGCCTGGAAACCTAGCCTCCAGGGGCCTGGCCTCGGGGCCGCGCCCCGGCGGGTGGACGTGTATGCACACGTATGTGTGAACTCGGGTATCCCGGATACGGGGCCTCCCCGTGGCCCCCAGCTCACATGCATCTGAGTATCCCGCACGCCCCACAAGCCCATCCCGCTGCTCTGCGCCTCCGCCTCCCAGGCCTGCATCCCGCCTTCTCTCTGACCCGCCGCATGTAACTGGTAGCCGGGTCTCACCTGTGATTCTTTGGTTCACATCCAAGTCTACCAGCGTCCACCAGGCAGTGCTCCCAGCCCAGGACCCAAGATGTCCTGCAGGGCGCCCCCCCACCCCACCCCCACCCGCGAGCCCTGCTCTTTGCTCTGCTCATGTTCCCAGAGGCCAAGATCCTGCCCCTTCCCCAGGGCCGTCTTCTCAGTCGCACCCCCAGCCCACAGCTTCGACCCCCTCGTTCTCTCTCCTGAGCCCCTGGGCACTTGTCCACTCACCCAGCCTGGGCTCTTCGAAGAGCTGCCGGTCAACTCCATTCAGGAGCCACGTCCCTGTAGGAGGGACCCCACGGCAGGGGGCAAACACGTGGGACCCCCGACATCCCCGTGTGAGCCTGGCACACGCTCAGCACCAGAGCTTTCGCAGGGTCCATGCCTGGTCACGCAGCTTCGGGCAAATCTTTTTTCCTCCCGTTTGCTTACCTGGAGTTTTCTAATTTTCAAAGCAGTCAGGCATCACTTACAGACTTGCGAGTACCATGAAAATACACGGAGTGAGAAAAGTGGGGGATGCCGCGATGCTGGGAAATCCTGGGAGGAGGCCTGGCTCTCGTGCAGCATCCTCCGCTAGGCGTCAGTTCCCTCACCCGAGCTTCCAGGGGGACCCGCCCCCCATAAGACGAGCAGCCAGGGGCACTTGGAGGCCAGCAGGGAGTTTGCCGGGAGGGAGGCGGGGAGGCGGGGAGGCCCCACCAAGCACAGGAAGGCCCCTCGCGGCTCACCGGCTTCCTCGCCCGCCCCCAGCAACAAAAGAGCATCGCGGCCATGGAGGGTGTCATGGAGGAGCTCTGCAAGTCAGGGAGCCTGTTCGAGGTCACAGTCCCGGACTACAAGCAGCTCAGGGCTTGTCACAAAGAGGTCCGCCTGCTGAAGGAGCTCTGGGACATGATCACCATGGTGAGGGGCGCGCCAAGCCTGAGGCCGACGGGGTGGGGCGCTGTGCGCGGATGCCCTGCGCACCGGGCGGGGGGGACACCCTAGCACCCGGAGGGGACCCTCCCGTTATCCTTCAGTGGCTGCCTTGGATGGAGCCGCCCTCCCCGCCCTTTTCAAAAAGAAGAGGAAAGTGGGAAGCAGCGCCCTTCCCAGGATCGAGGCTGCGCCAAAGCTCCCTTGCGGGCGCTGGCTGCCCAGCCTCTCCTCCTGGCTCCCCACCTCCAAAGACACATCGGCTCTTCCTCTCCTCCTCTTGAACGGACCTGAGCACCTCTCTCGACCCCCGCCCCCCACCCGCCACAAAGAAAACTCTCGGGACTGCAGGTAGACTTGCCTCTCCTCCGCGGGCCGACCTGCAGAGGCGCGTCCCCACAGGGCAGCCAGGGCCTCGCCACTTTTCTGAGGTTTTATCAAGTCACGTCCTGGCCGTCCTGAGTCCGCCTCTCCCTGGGGCGGGGGCGGTCGGGGCATCTTTGAAACCACAGCCTGCATCACACCAGCAGCCAGAGAGAGACGGCCAGTTGCAGCCTCTTGGCACTCTTTTTTTTTCTGACAATTAACTGATTTCAAGTCTCTGGGTTGTGAGCAACGTCACAGAACGCGGTCGGAAAGTCAAAACGGGACTGCCCTTTCCCTGTTGGCGCAGACCCGAGAATACAGGTTACATCTCCCAGGAGAAAACAAGAAGGCCTTCCAGGCAGGGCGTTGTAAGAAGAATTCTCCAAAACAAACCAGCCATCACCTTTTTATCGTAATAGGACACAGAAGCGGCTTAAACCCTCCAAAAAGGGCCACAGATTCCTGTGGGGATTGAGCTTTCGAGCCTTGGGACCGTGAGGATCCATTTCTTGTTAACACCCCCACTGTTTTTTTTTTTTTTTTTTTGTCTTTTTGCCTTTATGTAGAGCCACACCTGCGGCATATGGAGGTTCCCAGGCTAGGGGTCTAACAGGAGCTGTAGCTGCCAGCCTTCGCCACAGCCACAGCAAGGCGGGATCCGAGCCACATCTGTAACCTACACCACAGCTCACGGCAACGCCGGATCCTTAACCCACTGAGCAAGGCCAGGGATCGAACCCGCAACCTCATGGTTCTTAGTCGGATTCGTTAACCACTGAGCCACAAAGGGAACTCCAACACCCCCACTGTTTTATCTGACGTGAGGGTCTGGCGAGGCCAGGCCTTTCCGCCTCGAGCCTGTGTTGTCAGCCTCTGACTCCCTCCAGGACCAGCCCTCGCAGCTTCACAGCCCTTGTTGGCCCCCTGTGATGTAAAGACAGAGGTTGCATGGTGTTGTTTCCACTCTCTGAAGGGTTGGTGGTCTCCCAGAGGTTCCTGTGTCTTGTTTCATCCTGTCGCGAGTGAAATTCCTATCCGTCAGTATAAGCTAGGTTACTCTGCAGTAACCAATATCCCTAGAAAAAAAAAAAAAACCCTGAGTGTGGTTAACCACTGAAACATAGTCGCTCGCTCATGCCAAGTCCACACTCCGGTTTCAAGCCACCCCTCGGGCAGCTCGGTGCCTGCATCCACGATTGCCAGGGCAGACGAAGGGGACTCTGGGTCAAGTGTTGGCAGTTAAATGCTTCTGCCCCCAGGTGGCAGGCGTCACTCACGGTCCGCTGGTCGCAGCAACATACATGGCCGCCCTGGGAAGTCAGACGGAACTAGATCCCGGGAGCAGGCCCACGGTCTGCCAAAACCTCTCGCAACTGCTGACTTTTAGGTTGCATCTTTTATGACACGCTGTTTTTGTTTTTCCACCTTGCATCCACCCACTTCATCCAACTCTGTCATCTGTCCCCACGACTCCTCGTTGCGTTTTGCTCCCCGAGAGCCGCGGCGGGAAGGTGGTGCCGGGCCTTTCCGAGCGGAGGCGGCGCTGTTTCTGCCCCAGGTCAACACCAGCATCGACAACTGGAGGACCACCAAGTGGAAGGACATCAACGTCGAGCAGATGGACATTGACTGTAAGAAGTTCGCCAAGGACGTGAGGTCCCTGGACAAGGAGATGAAGAGCTGGGACGCCTTCGTGGGGCTGGACAGCACCGTGAAGAATATGATCATGTCCCTGCGTGCCGTGAGCGAGCTGCAGAACCCCGCCGTCCGGGACCGCCACTGGCAGCAGCTCATGCAGGCCACCCAGGTACCGTGTGCCGCGAGGGAAGGGAGGGTGCCTGTGCAGGATGGGGGGGCTCGTGCGATAAGGCCGAGGGTGGGCAAGGCCAGCGTCATGCATGCGCCCTGGGCTGGCATGCAGGGCTTTGCGCTCAGCAGGGGCCCCGAGCTGGGCTGGACGCGCTGCTGTCACCGTCTTGAAATTCGTGATAATTTTTTAAGGAGGGGCCCCGTCATTTTCATTTTGCACCAGGCCCCCAAAGTTACGGAGCTGGTTCTGGTTGGAGGGTGAATGTTCACGGGGCTTTGTAAGTTTAGGGCAGAGGAATAATAGCTTCTCGGGTCCCGCGTGCACCCAGAAGCACAGAGTCCTGGTTCCCAAGTTTTCCTAGGGGTATGGGGGGGCACTTCCTGGACACCCATGCAAAGGAAATAAGAGCACCCCCACTGTCAGCAGACGTTGAGCGGAGCTCTGAGCTCCGCGGAGCGGCTGCTCTGCGGAGGCCCCACGTAGACGCCAAGGAAGCAGAGGGGACACAGCCCTGTTCCTGGGGTCGCAGAGGGGACACAGCCCTGTTCCTGGGGTCGCAGAGGGGACACAGCCCTGTTCCTGGGGTCGCAGAGGGGACACAGCCCTGTTCCTGGGGTCGCAGAGCAAAGAACGGCACAGGCGGTGGTGCTGGGAGGCCAAGTGGGACGGCCAGGGCGGGCGGACGTTCAGGGCGGGTAGGGAGCACGTGGAATGGGGCCTGGGCCTCGGGGGGAGAGTCACAAGCAGAAGGGTTGTCTCAGGTGCGCGAGGGCTGAGACCTGGCCAGCAGCCTCGAGCGCCCCCTGCAGGGGCCTGGGAGGGACCCCGGCGGGTATGTTGCCCACTGTGGCTAGAGACACTCAGTTCCATCAATTGTTTGATCCAGTTTCCATGGTGCCTCGGAGTTGGGGCTTGGAAACACCTGCCTCTGTGACAGCCAGAGGCTTTGAGGGCTGGGTGATGTCATGCGAATACCTGGTATGGTTACCAGGGTAACGGTACCTTGTGACTGGGCCACACCTGCTGCGAGCACGGCAGCTTCCTGAGGTGGGGGATCGGGTCCAGTGACTGTCGTGCGTGACAAGGTACCACACGCTCGGGACTTAAAACCACCGAGGCGTGTCCGTCCCCGGCTCCAGGGGCCAGAAGCCTGAGATCCAAGTGCTGCCAGGGCCGCCGTCCCTCGGACAGTCCAGAGGAGGGGACCTGCTGCCTCCTCCAGCTTCCAGGGTGGCCCTTGGGTCCCTGCCTCTGCGGTCACACGGCCTCGCCTGCATTTCAAAGCCCCTCTCCTTTCTCCCATAAGTACACCTGTCATGGGGTTTAGGTGCTGTGCAGTGGATCCAGGGTGGTTTCATCTCGAGTTCTGTGACAGCTCAAGGCCTTGTTTCCAAATGAGTTTACCATCTGAGGTCCATGTGGACGCGAATGTTGCGGGGGCGGGGCGGGGGTGGACACTGTTCAACCCACCAGTGGGTTCTGCTGTGACGCAGTTTTACCGGAAGGGGAGGCGGGGCCTGGAGGAGCGACCTGCCCAAGTCAGGGGGCTCCCAGCTCTGTTCCCCTCCCCCGCCCACAGCCTGGGTCCCTCCCTCCCTCGCCTGCCCGTCCGTCCGTGAAGGACAAAGCTGTCCCTTGGCCGGGGAGCACGCGACCTCACCGGAAGGTGCCCGTGGTCCCATAGGTGAAGTTTGAAATGTCGGCGGAGACCACGCTGGCGGACCTCCTGCAGCTGCACCTGCACAGGTACGAGGACGAGGTCCGGAACACCGTGGACAAGGCCGTGAAGGAGTCCGGCATGGAGAAGGTACGCCGCGTCCACGGCCGCTGCACCTCGCGGGGGACGGCGCTGAAACCGACCGTCTTGCAAACTGTTTCCAGAACTTGTTACTGGAAAAAAAAAAAAAAAGCCCACTCCCTGGCTCTCGCCCTGTCTGCGGCCCGCAGTGGTACGTCCGTGCGTGCGCAGACAGCACCTCCTCTCCCTCCACAGAGCACGCTCCTTAGTGTCTGTGCCCCGTCCCGCCTCCGCCTTCCGAGAAGCCGGGCGGCGGGGTCTGGCCATCAGCCAGCCCTGGGGCAGTTCCAGAACCACAGAAACTCGTAGCACTTCAGATCCCTCTCCTCACCCAGCTGTGTTGTGAGTTTCAGTTGTCCCATTTGGGCCACCTTTCTCTCTTTTTTTTTTTAACAGCTTTTTTGAGCTATGATTCACACACCATACCACCCGCCCCCTTAAAGTGTACAATTCAATGGCTTTTAGTATATTTACAGGCACGTGGGACCAGCACCTACTAGCATCAGTCAATCTCAGGACATTTTCATCACCTCCACCAGCAATGAGACCCTTACGTGTTGTCGGTCACGGCCCCATCTTCTCGTGCCCCCACCCCAGCTCTAAGCGGCCGCTAACCCGCTTCCTGACTTGCTTGTTCTAGACGTTTCGTCTACACGGAAACGTGTACTTATGTGGACGTTTGTGTCTGGCTTCTTGCACGAAGCATGTTCCCTGGTTGCCATCGTGTCACAGCAGGTGTAGGTGCATCGTTCCTTTTTGTGGCCGAATAGCGTCCCATCGTGTGGGTGGACCACGTTTGGTCCGTCCGTCATCCGCCGATGGGCGTTTGGGTTGCTGCCACCCGATGGCCAGTGAATAATGTTGGCACGAACATTTCGGCTTTCTGAGAGCAGGGCTTCCGTCCACGTTCCGGGAACCTCCGGGCCCTTCTTAGCCCCGATTTCCCCTCCCTTGAAAGGTGCTGAAAGCCCTGGACGCCACGTGGTCCACCATGGAGTTTGAGCACGAGCCGCACCCGCGGACCGGAACCCTGATGCTCAAGTCGGACGAGGTGCTGGTGGAGACGCTGGAGGACAACCAGGTGCAGCTGCAGAACCTGATGCTGTCCAAGCACCTGTCCCACTTCCTGAAAGAGGTGACGAGCTGGCAGCAGAGGCTGTCCACGGCGGATGCGGTCATCTCCATCTGGTTCGAGGTCCAGAGGGCCTGGAGCCACCTGGAGAGTATCTTCATCGGCTCCGAAGACATCCGCGCTCAGCTGCCGGAGGACTCCAAGCGCTTTGAGGACATCGACCAGGAGTTCAAGGTGAGCTCCCGCTCCTGCCCGTGTGCTGTCTGTTGGAGCAAACAGGGCCCCTAAGGCCTTGGCGTCCCCTTCTCTTCCCAGGCCTTGATGGAGGAGGCGGTGAAAACACCCAACGTGGTCGAAGCCACCAACAAACCTGGACTCTATGACAAACTTGAGAACCTGAAGAAGAGGTGAGTCCCGCAGCGGAAAACCCCCGAGCCCCTGCCGGCGGCCCCGCTCTCCCGGCCCCATCCTGCCGTGCCCGCCACAGAGCTTGCCCTCGGCCTCAGAGAAGGCGACGGCTGCAGAGATTAGACTGTTCCCCGCTCCTCCCTGGGGACGCCCGCAAGGTCAGGGGCTGGCAGAGAAGGAGCACATCGGGTTGGAGGGTTTGAATCAAGCTGGGGCTGCGAGCAGACTGGTGTCTGCAGGGCTGTCCGTCCAGCACGTGGATGGGTGCGCTGGGCTGGACACCCCGAGGAGCAGGACCGGGCAGCCCGTTTCCTCCCCCAGGCTGGCTGTGTGTGAGAAGGCCTTGGCTGAGTATTTGGAGACAAAGAGACTGGCCTTCCCGAGGTTCTACTTCGTATCCTCGGCTGACCTCCTGGACATCCTGTCCAACGGCAATGACCCCGTGGAGGTAGGCGGGCGCCTGGCCTTCGAGGACAGGCCAACCTGGGTGCGGCCTCCAGGCTCCACGGGGGCCCCTGGGATGTTGGAGCAGCATCCGCGGGCGTCCCTGGGTCGCCCCCACGAGGCCGTCCACAGCGGAAGCCGCCTGGGGCCTCGGACCCTGCCCGTCCCTTCCTGAGCCTTGTCCCCGTTCTCGGGAGAGCAGGTTGGCGACCAGCTCGTGCTAATAACCCTCACGGCTCCGCTTCTGCAGGAGAGAGGGGCCAGCTACCCAGGCCAAGGGAAGTGACCCTCGTGTTTTAGTCATCACGTCCCAGAGGCACGGGAAGGGAGCCGCGAGAACCCGCGATTTAGGTTCTGGGCGCGTGACTCAGGGACCCAGGCCCGGTGCCTGGGATAGAACCTTCCCGAGGCAGAGCCAGCCTCAGGGACAGACGTGCAGAAGGTCTCGCCCAAGAGCGCTTTCGCCGTTTCCCTTTGTGGCTTAAGCGAGTCTGATTGACGTTAATCGGAGAAGCCGGGGGGAAGTTTGCCCCCAAAAAGAAAAGAGATGCTTAAAACAGCCCGGGGAAGACCAGGGCCGCGCGTATCCGCCTTCAGCGCCCTTGGGTACAAACCCGGTATCTCCCCCACCCCCAAACCAGGTGAGCCGCCACCTGTCCAAACTCTTCGACAGCCTGTGTAAACTGAAGTTCCGCCTGGACGCGGATGGGCGCACGCTCAGGTCTGGCTTGGGCATGTACAGCAGGGAGGGCGAGTACGTGGACTTTGACCGGGAATGCGACCTCTCGGGACAGGTGAGCGCGCACGCAGGTCGCAGAGCCAGCCGCCACCCCAGGATGGCCACAGCCTAGGGCTCGCGGGCGTAGACCGTCTCCTCTGGATTTTCCTCTGGGTCCGCTGGTCCTCTGCTTAGGGACAGCCGACGCACACGGATGCCCATGGCAGCTCATGTTGCCGGATGCGGCTGGGCTTGCTGCCCACGTTCTCCTGAGGCGTGTTCTGCCCCGCGTAAGCCCTGGCACGTCTGCCCCTGGGGTGACGGCGATGGTGACCACGACCTCTGGTCACTTGTTTTTTAAACAACAAAGCGAGCAGTGGGAAGGAGATGTGCTCACCGCCCGGGCCCACGGCTCCGTTCCCAGGTGGAGGTCTGGCTGAACCGGGTGCTGGACAGAATGTGCGCCACCCTCCGCCACGAGATCCCGGAGGCCGTGGTGACGTACGAGGAGAAGCCGCGGGAGCAGTGGATCTTCGACTACCCAGCGCAGGTCTGGGGCGGGGGTGGGGGCTGGCTCCCCGGCCCTGGGTGGGCCCCCTGACGGCTGTGAACTCTTGCGTCCAGTGGAGGACGACACTCACGTGGGGGCGACTGGGGGGTCCCCTGTTTTCAGATTGCGCTCACCTGCACCCAGATCTGGTGGACCACCGAGGTGGGCCTGGCTTTTGCCAGGCTGGAGGAAGGCTATGAAAACGCCATCAAAGATTACAACAAGAAGCAGGTGTGTCACCCCACCCGCCAAGCATCTTGCTGTGAGGTCCCCCCACCCCGACCCCGCCACTGCGGCTTCTGTCCGTCCAAACAGCCAGATATTGGCACCTCCCCACTGTTCTGCCTAAGGGTGATTGCTTGGAAATGTATGGTTTTAATTTCTGTATTTTTTTTCCTTTTTTTTTTTTTTTTGCTTTCTAGGACTGCACCTGCAGCATTTGGTGGTTCCCAGGCGAGGGGTCGAATTGGAGCTGCAGCTGCCGGCCACTGAGCAAGGCCAGGGATTGAACCCACATCCTCATGGATACTAATGGATTTGTTTCTGTTGAACCACAGTGGGAACTCCCTAATTTCTCTTTTTTTTTCCTTTTTTTGTCTTTTTGCCTTTTCTAGGGCCACATTCGTGGCATATGGAGGTTCCCAGGCTAGGGGTCTAATAGAAACCACAGCCACTGGCCTACATCACAGCCACAGCAACGCCAAATCCGAACTGCGTCTGCGACCTACACCACAGCTCATGGCAATGCCGGATCCTTAACCCACTGAGCGAGGCCAGGGATTGAACCTGCAACCTCATGGTTCCTAGTTGGATTCGTTAACCACTGAGCCACGACGGGAACTCCCCTAATTTCTCTTTTTTAATTCTTTAAAGGATTTTTGCTTAGAAATTTAGAAACTAAAGATAGCCTTTTTTTTTTTTTTTTAGCCACACTCATGGCATGTGGAAATTCCCAGGCCAGGGGTCGAACCCGCACCACGGCAATGATGATACCAGATCCTTAACCTGCTGCGCCACCAGGGAACTCCTTAAGATAATTTTTAAACTTAAAGAGCAGAGTTCCTGTGGTGGCTCAGTGGTAATGAACCTGACTAGTGTCCATGAGGATGTGGCTTCAATCCCTGTCCTTGCTCAGTGGGTTGAGGATCCAGCGTTGCCGTGAGCTGTGGTGTAGGTTCCAGACACGGCTCGGATCTGGTGTTGCTGTGGCTGTGGCTGTGGTGTAGGCCAGCAGCTACAGTTGATTCAGCCCCTAGCCTGGGAATTTCCACATGCTACTGGTACAGCCCTAAAAAGCAAAAAAATTCTAAAAAATGAGAGAAAGTGACACCAAACCCCACCAGCCAGATATAAGGCCGTGAACCGCTTCTTAGCTCACCTTCTAATCTGTGTGCGTATGGTTGGTTCACAGGCAGAAAATACATCACCTGTCCTTTCGTCTTTACGGCTTTAAAATTCCCTGTTTTTACTTAATATCCGCCTCCGTCCTCAGCGTCAGGTCTCACCGCCCTGTAGCACAGTGTCCCCACCCCAGCTCAGGGATAGGGGAACCCCTTTCTGTGTGTCGCTGTTGTGAACGAGAGCACAGGGTTGGGGGGTCTTCCCTACCCAGCCGCGAGCCCTCCGGGGACCGCCCGGCTCGGAGGCCCCGCTAGCAGGGTCCCAGCCCGGGCGCCTTCGCCCCCGCAGATTGGTCAGCTGAACGCGCTCATCACCCTGCTCATCGGGAGCCTGAGCGCCGGCGACAGAATGAAGATCATGACCATCTGCACCATCGACGTCCACGCCCGCGACGTGGTGGCCAAGATGATCACCGCCAAGGCACGGGCGCTGGGCCGGGGAGGGCGGGAACCCCGGGGTGCGTGCGGGCCTGGCACTGGGGGCCTCACCCTGGGGCCGGGGCCGGAACCGTGGGACGCGCAGCCCAGTTAGAAGTGCCAGGTGTTGAGGGAGACGCGGCGGGAAGGGTGCCCACACGAGGACCCGCCTCGGCCCGCAGGTGGAGAGCTCGCAGGCCTTCACCTGGCAGTCGCAGCTGCGGCACCGCTGGGACGAGGAGAAGCAGCACTGCTTTGCCAACATCTGCGACGCCCAGATCCAGTACTCGTACGAGTACCTGGGCAACACGCCAAGGCTGGTCATCACCCCGCTCACGGACAGGTGAGGCACCCGAGGCTCCGCCAGGCCCGGAGCCCCTGCCGAGGCTGAGGGGTCAGGAGCCCCGCGGTCCGCTTCCGTCCCTCCGCCTCATTCCCTCGCCCCGGCCCTGCTGTGTGGCCCTGGGGGTGTTGCTTAGCCTCTCTGAGGGCCTGCGAAGTGGGGACCATGTCTTCTAAACCCTCGTTGAGGGTCAAGTGAATTACCCGAATTACTTAGTGGCAAAAGGCGCTCAGACCACCAGCTGCTCCGAGCGAACCCTCAGTGCCGAGGACGTGACTGTCACGTTGGGCCGGGCAGCGCCCCTGCCCTCATGCTACCCAAGGCGTCCACCCAGGGCAGCGTCTGCTCCTCGGTGACGTCACAAGTCCTCGGGGCTCCAGGGGTGTCACTGAACCGCAAAGAGAAAACGGGCGGCTGTGGGGTCGACGCCCACACGGTGACCTGGGTCCTCTGCAGGTGCTACATAACCTTGACCCAGTCCCTCCACCTGATCATGGGCGGAGCCCCCGCCGGCCCCGCCGGGACGGGCAAGACGGAGACAACCAAGGACCTTGGCCGAGCCCTGGGCACCATGGTCTACGTCTTCAACTGCTCCGAGCAGATGGACTACAAGGTGCAGGCCTGGGTCCCCGGGGAGAGCTGCGGGCGCCCCCCGGGAGGCTGTGGGAGGACCGTGTGCAGCGCCCCCCCCCCAAAGCTGCGGGAGGGTCACCTGCCCCCCGACTCCCGGCGGGAGGCTGCAGTCTCCAGGCCCCACGTGAGTTCCCTGTCTAGACGCTGCACGCCGAACCCCGGCAGGAGGCACCCTCCCGTTTGCTGATGGCCTTGGCCTTCCTGGGAGGCTGGGCCTCTAGCGCAGGACAGGCGTGTCCCATGCAGGCTCCCAGGGTGGACAGACCCAGCCCCGAACCTCCTGCCCCCACGCCCCCCACGTGCGTGGAGGGAGACCCCCCCAATCCGGGTTCTAAGCCTGTCCAGCAATGGGGGCACCAGGCAGGGGGACCTCTGAGTGGGGGAGGGGGCGGGGGAGGCCGGGCCCCAGCAGTCGCATCCAGGAGACTTTGCAGGACAGTGACAGTTCTCAAAGGCCCGGAAGAGAGGTTTCTGTGGAGGGCAGGTCGTAGCCGTGCCTGGACGGGGGGGGGGGCACCAAGGTCAGGGGCCTGGGCCTGTGGGGAGGCCCTCCCCTCTCCCCTCCCCTCTCCCCTCCCCCCTCCCCCTTTTGAGGTTGAGGGTGGGGACAGCTGCCTCTTCTGAGTGTCAAGGCCATAGCCCACTCCATTCTCCTGGATTTTAGAACCGTGAAATCTGAGGCTGGAACCTCCTAGAAGGAGTCCCCGTATGTAAATGTTGAGATGACAGGGCCTGGAGCCCCTCCCCCTCCCCAGAGGAAGCCCCTCCCTCGCCTGCTGGGGGCCGGGCAAGAGCTGAGCTTTGCATGCACGCACTGGGGTGGGGGGGCGGTCAAGGGGTCCCTGGGAACAAGGGCCACTCCTGGAGCCCCCCACCCAGGCACTGACCCTCCCAGGGAGTGGGCTCCTGCCTCTGGCCTCCCGATGCCCCCGGTCGGGGAGCCGTGGACAGGATGGCGGGCTGGGCAGGTGGAGGCTCCTGGCCGGGCCCCCAACACCCGCCCCCCGCCCCGCCCCCTCCAGTCCTGTGGAAACATCTACAAGGGCCTGGCGCAGACCGGCGCCTGGGGCTGCTTCGACGAATTCAATCGAATCTCCGTGGAGGTTTTGTCCGTGATCGCTGTGCAGGTAGCCCCCCCCTCACCATGCTGTGGGCCCTGGGTCGCGAACGGAAACACACTGCCCTGCCGGCTCGGGGCTCAGTGGCTTTCCTGCAGGGTCCAGAGGGGCGGGTGTGGCACAGGTGAGCGGGGCCCCAGCGCTGCCCTTTAGGGACCCTCCATCTGGTTGGGCACACAGAAGAGAGAAGCAGCAAGGATCAGATACAGAGGCATGTAGGTAACCAAATACAGATGACGGGATGATTAATTTTGCTTAAGAAACCAGGTTTTGCTTCAGTTATCAGTGGAGCTGGGTGCTGAAGGATGCATAGGAGTTTGTCACTTAGACAAGGGTGCTGGGAGGGAGAGAGGGAGGAAATGGCCCCAGGTATTTTGGAAACGCACATAACAGAGCGCAGGACGCAGTGGGGACAGGGTGGAGCAGGGTTCTCGGAGGCAGAGAGCAGCTCCCACCGGCATGACCCCAACTGCTTGTTCAAATCGCCCAGGGAGCCCTGGCCCATGTGTTTTAGGCAGATCTTTATCTGCTCTGGAGCTGAGGCCTGCAGGGCTCTCAGGTAAGACGGGGCCAAGTGGACCTTGAGTTTCCAAAAGGAAAAGGGGGTCAGGATGCTGAGGGCGCCAAGACCCCGCCTTCCACTCCCACGGCAGGTAGGTAGACACAGGCTTCCTGGGGCTGGACCTCCTGGACCACAGAGGCGGGGAGGCTGCGGGGTGGGGCTGGACAGAGCAGGCGGGAGGAGCAGAGGAGTGTGTGTGTAAATAAGGCAAAATGAGCCCGCGCCACCCAGGACCCGCAACCTGGGTGCCGAGCCTGATTTAAACTTATTAATTTAGGAGTTGCCATTGTGGCTCAGCAGCAATGAACTCAACCCAACTAGAATCTATGAGGATGCGGGTTCGATCCCTGGCCTCGCTCAGTGGGTTAAGGATCCAGCGTTGCCTTGGGTGGTGTTGCAGGTCACAGACACAGCCCAGATCTCACATTGCTGTGGCTGTGGTATAGGCCGACAGCTGTGGCTCTGATTCAGCCCCTAGCCTGGGAGTTTCCGTATGCCGCAGGTGCAGCCCTAAAAAGCAAAAAAATAATAATTTAACTGCTTCATTCGGTGCTTTCTTTAAATTCTCTATGCCTCCATGCCTTGATCTGTAAAATGAGTTTGCTAGCAGGACTAGGATTGAGTGCAGGTAGCTCCTCCACTGTTGTCTCCCTCCCTTGGTGTGGACACAGAACTATCCCCGAGCCCTGGGGTCGGAGGCCAGCCATCACCCCCAAAACTCGTGGGCATTGCTGACTGCTGCCTTGGGGACCCTCCCCCCAAAGTCAGTGCACAGACCCCAGAATAGTTATGTAGAACCCTGATGACTCAAATGGAGGAGCAAGAACTGGACCAGAAATGTTAGGAGAGGGTCTGTGGGGGTGAGGAGGGGGTCCCACTGCCAGCCCCACCCTGGGGGCTGTGAGCTGCTGACCTGCCTGGCAGGAAAGTCAAAGCCAGGCCTGGAAGTCAGGTCTTAAGTATGGGTGCCAGGCGCCCTCCAGTGGTGGCCTAGAGGGTTGCAGCTGCACCACGACAAATGCAGCTATTAGTCCCTAACTTCAGATTTCACCTGGTGCCAGTTTTCTGATGTGGGGACCGCTCCCAGTCTGCCCTATTGCAGGTCACTGCTCGAGCAGGAATGGGACACACAAAGTGGCTAGAGGGTGGACCACCACTCAGCAATAAGGTGGAACAGAGGGAGGAGGAGGTGGGCGTGGCTGTAGAGGGTGACACGGCCTCGAGTTCGTGGAAATGCCCCATCACCACGTCGCTGTCCGCGTCCTGGTTGTGATGCAGCACTGTGGTCACTGTTGGGGGACCCGGGAGGAACCCCCTCCAAGTGCTTTCTTACGACTGCATGTTAACCTGCAACTGTGTCAAAATTTGAAGTTTAACTTAGAAAGGAGCTCAGGAGGGTCCCTGCCAGTTCACAGCCATAGGCTCTAGCCCAAGCAAAGGTCAGTCCAGCGCGTCGAGGCTGGTCCTTCCAGGTTGACACGGACGCGTACCAATCGTTTAGGTAAAGTGTGTCCAAGACGCGATTCGGGCCAAGAAGAAGACGTTCAGCTTCCTGGGAGAGATGATCAGTCTGATCCCCACCGTCGGCCTCTTCATCACCATGAACCCCGGGTACGCCGGACGCACGGAGCTGCCCGAGAACTTAAAGGCCTTGTTCAGGTGCGGGGGCGGCAGAGGGCGGAGGGCTGGGGGAGGTGGGGGCAGGAGGGACTAGCCGGCGGGCCTCCTGAAGGAGCAGACCCAGGTCTGGCTCCGACTCCCGACTCCAGGGTAGGGGTCCCGTTTCAGGCAAAGCCTGCTGTTGATGGGCTCCGGTGACTCTGAGGACTCGCGTGAAGGGGCGCAGGGCCTGGGGGGCAGGGGAGCGGAGAGGAGGGCAGGGGGCTGGGAACCCGCTCCACCCGTAGAGTCTTGGCCAGTGATGCTGTGGTCCTCCAGGCAGGGGAGGCGTGCACCCCTGGGGGACGAGGGGCGGGTGGGGGCCCGGGTGGCGAGGGGCGGAGCCAAGGCGGACCTCGCCGGCCGTCCCGCCCAGGCCCTGCGCCATGGTGGTCCCTGACTTTGAACTGATATGCGAGATCATGCTGGTGGCCGAGGGCTTTCTGGAGGCCCGCCTTCTGGCCAGGAAGTTCATTACGCTGTACACCTTGTGCAAAGAGCTGCTCTCAAAGCAGGTTTGTCCCGCGGAGCTGGGGGTGGGCAGGGAGCGCGAACGGGGGGGGGTGGGGGTGGCCCAGGCTGCCCCCCCGCCGACGGCGCCCTCACGCGCGCCCTGGCCCTCTCCCGCAGGACCATTACGACTGGGGCCTGCGGGCCATCAAGTCTGTGCTGGTGGTGGCCGGCTCGCTCAAGAGGGGCGACCCCGGCCGGGCGGAGGACCAGGTGCTGATGAGGGCGCTGAGGGACTTCAACGTCCCCAAGATTGTCACTGACGACCTGCCCGTGTTCCTGGGGCTCATCGGGGACCTCTTCCCCGCCCTGGACGTGCCTCGGAAACGGGACCTGAACTTTGAGAAGGTGGGCGCTGTCCGGTCCCGTAAGGCTGGGAACCACGCCGGGGCCTCCTTCACGTCCAGGACGGTTCTTGAGGCTGCACGTGGGGTGGTACCTACGTAGCAGGTGCCACATTGGGGTGGTGGCCGCATCTATGTGTGCAGGTGCACGGGTCGCTCTGCCCCGAGGAGCAGCCTGCGGCCACGGACTGCCTCTCCGGCCCCTCCCTCCGTGACCGCGGGATGGGAGAGGAGGTTGAGGGGGCTTCAGGCAAACCCGTCCCCCGCACCGGGCTCTCAGAGCGCTCGCAGCAGAGCGTGTTGACGCCCCGGCGGATAGGGCCGCTGTCCCTTCCGGGCTCTCCCCTGGGCCGGGGTCCCCAGCGGAGTGGGCTCAGCGCCCTGTCCCGCCTGCCCAGGTCATCAGGCAGAGCCTCCTGGAGCTCAGGCTGCAGGCGGAGGACAGCTTCGTGCTGAAGGTGGTGCAGCTGGAGGAGCTGCTGCAAGTCAGGCACTCGGTGTTCGTCATCGGGAACGCGGGCAGCGGCAAGTCCCAGGTACCTGCCTGCCCGGGACCGGCCCCCAGCGAGCGTCCTGGCCCGAAGGCAGCTCCGATGGCAGCGGGGCGGGGAGGGGCCGGGGGGCAGCCTGGTCCCACCCTTGAGGCCCCTCTCCCAGGGCCTCCTCTCCGTCTGCTCCTTCCCCCTTGATACCGGTCACTGCCTCGCGGGCCGCCCCCACCCCTTCTGTCCCCTGTCACTGCCCGGGGCACAGTGGCAAACGGGGTGGTGACCAGTGTTACCGACATTGCATTGGGAAGTTCTCGGCCAGACGAGCGTTCAGCTAGACGCCCACAGAACGGACTGTTGTGCTGTTTTTAAAGATCATTTCCAAAGACTAGCAACACGGGGGAGGTGCTCCTCAAGTTATTTTAAAAAGGCAGAAACTGTATGAGCGCAGTTCTGTAAAAAGAGACATATATGCGGATGCGTGTCCACGTGCGTCTGTATGAAACACACCAAAGTGTCCTTAAAAAGCCTTTCCTCTGGGTGAAAGGATTACAGGTAGTTTTCATCCCTTACAGTTTTTTTCCGGCAAGCACATATTACTTTTCCAATCAGGAAACGAATATGAACGTCGCGGCCTCGGCCCGGGGTCACGGCCAGCAGGCCCCCTGCTACAGGAACCTTCACCGCGCTTGGCGTCCCCAGGGCGGTGTTTGGCCAGATCGGCGCAGGCCCAGAGCAGGGGTTCTGCCCGGGGCCACCGAGGCTCAGGGTGCGGGTTCGGGATGCGGCTGGAGCCCCGCGTGAGTGACCCCCGCCGTGGCGCAGGTCCTCAGGTCCCTGAACAAGACGTACCAGAACCTGAAGAGGAAGCCGGTGGCCGTGGACCTGGACCCCAAGGCCGTCACCTGTGACGAGCTCTTCGGCATCATCAACCCAGCCACCAGGGAGTGGAAGGATGGTAATGGTGGCGGTGTCCCCGGCGGGGCGGGCGGGCGGGCAGGGTCACCAGCAGGCATGCCGGGCCTCGTCCGCGCCCCCCGCTGGCTCCGCGCAGTGAACCCGTGCTGAGATGCTGCCCCGTGCCTGGCCGGCCCCGAGGGAGGCCCTTGGCGGGTCCAGCTGGGGAGTTGGGGGTCCCGCACACACAGGGTGCAGGATGACTGCACTGGGGGGCGGCACAGGGAGACAGAGGGATGCCACGGACGTTTGAGCATCAGCCCACCTGCCCCGAGCGGGTGGTGGGGGCGGGGCCCACGGAGGAGAGCGGGCTGGAGAAGGGCCTTGATCTGTGCTTTGCAAAAAAAAAAAAACAAAACAACACGGGGCATGGTGGAGAAAAGACAGGTAGTGGAGGGAGGGGCCCTGAGGGGCTAGAAGAGGTGGGTGTGTGCTGCTTGTCGGCGTTGGGGGGGCAGCCACCTCGGGCTGGGGAGACTCTGCCCCAGCGTCCCCCTCCACCGCTCAGCCTGCTTCCTCTTCCTGCTTGCGTATCCTGTGTTTCCCACTGCTCCCCCGCGGGGATGCAAGCTCTTGTGGTGGGGGCAGTGATGGTCCCAGTCCCTGGCTCAGAGCCTGAGGCTTTAGGAGCCCTCAGCGGATCTTTACTGAACACACTGTGGTTGTTGACCAGGGAATAGTTTAATTAGAATTTCAGCTTTGGGTGCTGATGGTGGAGTCAGTCTCCTTCCTTGAGTCTTAGGGAGGTGTTTGTCCTCCATCTTTGGTTTACAAGACCAGTATATTTGAATATACTAGAAAGACTCTTCATTTTAGTATATTGTTCTCGATGATGCTAGCTACTGGTATGAGCATGAGAATGATGAGGAAACATATGATAGATGCTAGTTGTCCGATAATGATGAACGGATGTTCTACGGGCTGGCCTCCGATTCATGTTAGTGTAAGAAGGCCTGCCACTAGGATTCAAAATAGGAGTTGGCTGAGAGGTCGGAATATCATGCTTCGTTGTTCGGAGGTATGTAGTATTGGTACTAGAGCTAGGACTAGGATTGAGAAGGCTAGGGCTAATACTCCCCCCAATTTGTTTGGGATTGAGCGCAGGATTGCGTAGGTAAATAGGAAGTATCATTCTGGTTTGATATGTGGGGGTGTGTTGAGTGGATTTGCTGGAGTGTAGTTGTCTGGGTCTCCCAGTAGGTCTGGCGAGAATAGTACTAGTAGCAGTAGGGCTAAGGTTATGAATGTAGCTCCTAAAATGTCTTTGATAGTATAGTATGGGTGGAATGGGATTTTGCCTATGTCGGATGAGATTCCTGTAGGGTTGTTTGATCCCGTTTCGTGAAGGAAGAGTAAATGTACGGCTGCTAGGGCGGTGATAATGAATGGAAGGATGAAGTGGAAGGCGAAGAATCGTGGGAGGGTTGCCTTGTCTACTGAGAATCCCCCTCAGATTCATTCTACGAGGTCGGTGCCAATATGTGAGATTGCTGATAGGTTTGTGATAACTGTCGCTCCTCAGAAGGACATTTGTCCTCATGGTAGTACGTATCCTGTGAAGGGGGTTGCTATCAGTGTCAGTAGGAGAATGACTCCGATGTTTCATGTCTCTAGGAAGAAGTAGGATCCGTAGTATAGTCCTCGGCCTACGTGAATGAATAGGCAGATAAAGAATATGGATGCTCCGTTTGCGTGTAGGTGGCGGATAATTCACCCATAGTTTACGTCTCGACAGATGTGGGTTACTGATGAGAAGGCGGTCGTTGTGTCCGATGTGTAGTGTATGGCTAAGAAAATGCCTGTTAGGATTTGTAATACTAAGCAGACTGCTAAAAGAGACCCAAAGTTTCATCGTGATGAGATGTTCGATGGGGCTGGTAGGTCAACGAATGTGTTGTTGATGATTTTTATTAGTGGGTGGGACTTTCGGATGTTGGTCATTAGTGTTCTCGTAGTTGCATAACAACGACGGTTTTTCATATCATCAGTCATGGTTAGATTCCATGTGAGAATAATGATAATGTTATGTTGCATTTATTTTAAGTACTATTTTCGTAATTAGCTTTGTTGGGTTTTCTTCAAAGCCTTCTCCCATTTACGGGGGCTTAGGGTTAATTGTGAGTGGAGGGGTGGGTTGTGGGATTGTGTTGAATTTTGGTGGATCTTTTTTAGGGTTAATGGCCTTCTTAATTTATCTGGGGGGTATGTTGGTGGTATTTGGTTATACTACTGCTGTGGCTACTGATATGTATCCTGAGGTTTGGGTGTCTAATAAGATTGTTTTAGGTGCATTTGTTACTGGTCTAATGATAGAATTTTGTATAATTTATTATGTTTTAAAAGAGGAAGAAGTAGAGATTGTTTTTAAGTTCAATGGGTTAGGGGATTGGGTAATTTATGATACTGGTGATTCTGGGTTTTTTAGTGAAGAGGCCATGGGAATTGCTGCTCTGTATAGTTATGGTACTTGGCTGGTTATTGTTACGGGATGGCCATTGCTTATTGGGGCGGTGGTTATTATGGAGATTACTCGTGGGAATTAACTAGGATTATGGTAATAATGATGGTAATGAGAAATGATAGGAAGTATAATTTATTAGGCCTTTTTGGGTAGATGCTAGAATTGATATTTTTATTTGGATTGTGGAAGCTGTTTTTGGTAAGATAGTTTCTAGTCAGATAAGGCCTAGGAGTGGTGATGCGGGTTTCTGGCTTATTGAAAGGTCTGGGTGTGGTGGCAGGCGGTGTATCACGGAGAGGTAGTATCCTAGTATGTTTGAGAATTTGAATGATTGTGAGGGGCATTTAAATTTTAGGTAGTAGGTGGTATTGGTAATGTCGAATGCTAGGATAAACCCTAATATGGTGACTGCAAGGGCTGTTGTTTTAGGTAGTAAGGTATAGTTATATGTGGAACTGTTATGGGGGGATGTTATTGGCGATTAGGAATCTAGCTACAATGCTCCCGATTAGGAGTCGTTTGATGGAGTTAGTTAATAGGGGATTATTTTCATTGATTGAGGCTAGTGCAGGGAAGCGGGGTTGTCCTAGTAGTGCAAAGAAAATGATTCGGGCGCTGTATACGGCAGTTAGAGATGTGGCGACAAGGGTTATTAATAGGGCTCAAGCGTTTGTGTATGATGTGTTTGCTGTTTCGATGATTAGGTCTTTTGAGTAGAATCCTGTGAGACAAGGTGTTCCTGTTAGTGCTAGGCTTCTAGTAATTAGTGCTGTTGTGGAGTGAGGGGCGCGCTCGCTCTGTGCGGTGCTGTTGAACTAGACCAGACCTGCCCTGGGGTGTGGGGGCAGGGCAGGGGTGGGGGCGTGGAGCAGGGGTCCCGGGGACAGGGGCGGGGGGCGTGGAGCAGGGGTCCCGGGCACAGGGGCGGGGGCGTGGAGGAGGGGTCCCGGGCACAGGGAAAGGTGGGAAATGAGCCGGTGCCCTCCTGCCTGAGGGCCTCCACTGCCCCTCTGAACTAAGGCGTCTCCGAGAGGGAGGCCAGGGTCGCCGGCAGGGACGGGGGTGGGAAGCCGGGTCTGGGCCCCCGCGCCCCCGGGGACGGAGCCTGACGGACGCGGCCTGCAGGCCTCTTCTCCAGCATCATGCGGGACCTGGCCAGCATCGCTCACGACGGCCCCAAGTGGATCGTCCTGGACGGGGACATCGACCCCATGTGGATCGAGTCCCTCAACACCGTCATGGACGACAACAAGGTGCGGGGGCTCCCGGACCCCAGAGTCGACCCCCAGGCCTGCAGTAACGGGGTTGGGGGTGCTGCCCGGGGCTCTGCACAGATCACTGCGGATGAGGGAAGCCCCCAGGAGACGTGTCCCTTGTGAATCGCAGGCCCGCATGCGCCCCGGCTCAGATGCTTTGGGCGGAGGTGGCGTTGGTGAAGGGTGTGGCTGCGGGCAGCGTTGCTGTCTGGCTGAGGGGCACAGCATGGCAGGGGTAGCGCATATCTTGGAGGGCGCAGGTGGTATTGGGAAGTGTCTAGAAGCCGCTTAGGAGAGGGGACCTTGGGAGTCCCCCAGCGGCCCAGCAGTTGAGGATCTGGCGTCGTCCCTGCTGTGGTGCGGGTGTGATCCCTGGCTTGAGAACACCTACCTACGTGCCACGACTGTGGCAGCAAAAACAAGTGATGCTCACGCAGGTGGGGGGACCCCAGGACTCCCGGGGAAGGGGAGGGGTCGCGATCCGAAGGCACAAGTCCGGCATCGCAGTGAGATCCTAGGTGGTACATGTACCCCAGGACCCGCTCTGAGGCCCCGGGCAGGGGAGGGGCCGGCCTCAAGGGCGGCGGAGAAATGCCGGGGCAGGGAAGCGGGGCGGTGGCGGGTGGGGTGTGGGGGTGTCCCCAGCCGCCTCCTCAGGACGAGGCCGAGGCGAGGCAGCCCGCCGTGTCCCCCGCCAGGTCCTCACCCTGGCCAGCAACGAGCGGATCCCCTTGAACCGCAGCATGCGGCTGGTGTTTGAGATCAGCCACCTGAGGACGGCCACGCCGGCCACCGTCTCCAGAGCTGGCATCCTGTACATCAACCCTGCCGACCTCGGCTGGAACCCGTGAGTCGGGCTTTCGTCGCCCCGCCCCAGACTGTGCCGAGGAGGGGGGGGGGCCTGTGCGCGAGGGCATTTGCGCCCCAGCTCGGCCGCACCCCCAGCCCAGGCGGCAGGGTCCCCGTGAGGAGAGGATGAGGGGTGGGGGGGCGAGGGAGGCACAGAGGCTCCGCGACACAGCGGCCAGTGAGATAGAAGTTGGCGCCACGTGTAGGGAGCTCGGGGGCGGGGGCGGGTGTCGCTGGGCGGAGCCTGATCTGTGCAGCTGCCCTTGGCAGAAAGGTCCTGACCCTGGACCAGCCTCCGGGGCTGACACCGGGTCCTTTCTGACATGAAGGGGAAAGTTCATGCCGGCAGGTGATCGGTGGCCCCTGGGGTGGGGGAAGAAGGGGTGGACGTGAGAAAAAATTGAAACCTTAAAAAAATGGAAGGCTCGGCCTTAAGCCTAGGGGCACGTTTTCGAACTTAGACGTGGCTAGTAATTCGCACGCAGGTGCTGAGGGGAGACGTCAGTGTAACTTTCCAGGACGGGGAACCCCTGGGCCGTCTCGACGCATTCAGCCAGGGCTCTCTGCGCACCCACTGCGTGTCTGGCCCTAGGATGTTCCACGTGGGGAACCGGATTTCCAGGAGCGACGTGGAGAGTGGACACCTCTTGCCGTTAGAGGCAGAGGGTCCTTCACAGATTCCAGAAGGAACAGCCCCAGAGGCAGCAGGGAAATGGGGCGGGGGGTTCCCACACGCCCAGGGAGGAGAAAGCTCCTGGAGCGGAAGGCGGGGTCGAGGGGACCGTGTCCCAGGGACAGGAAGTTGCCCCTGGAGTCGGCAGCTGGGAGCTCACCATTAACGCAGGAAGGACAGCTTCCCGGCACGACAGGGGCGGAAGCCAGATGGTAGTTCGTGAAGGAGGAACAGGGAGGAGGCTCTTGAAATTCAGGTCTTTCTGGAAATGAGCCTTGCAGCAGTTGGGGTGCAGGTATGGGTGTCTCCAGGTGCAGGCAGATGTACCGGTGGGGGGAGAGGAGGAGGTGGAGAGAAGTGAGACCGTCTCTCCACGCAGTGGGGCCAGGGCCGGAGGGCTGCCCGAGCATGACAGCCCCGCAGGGACAGCAGTGGAACTGGCCTGACCCACAGGGGTCACTTTCACCCCACCATGACAGAGGACACATACCGGGCAGCTTCGTATAGTGGAGGTTTATTCTTCTCCGGTTCTGGAGGCCAGACGTCTGAAGTCAGGTGTTGGGAGGGTGAGGGGAGTGTCCTCGGGGCCCCTCTCCCGGCTTCTGATTGTAGACACGTCCCCCAGTCACGTGCCACCGCCATCTGAGGCCCCCGTGGTCCTCCCTCTGTGCGTCTGGGTCCAAGTTTCCGTCTTGTAAGGACCGGTGGTTGGATCAGGGCCCCCCCACACCCAGGATGATCTCATCGCGAGACCCGTCCTGTGGTTGCATCTGCAGAGACCCTCTGTCCAAGTAAGGCTGCCTTCACGGGCTGAAAGTAGACGTGTTTGTCGAGGGGACCCCATTCTGCCCACGACACGCGTCTGGCAGTTTCCAGGCTGGGCAGCAGACAGAGCAAGAGAACGAGGACAGAGTCTGGGCAGGAGCCACCTAGACACATGGAGCTCCCATCATGGCTCAGCGGTGACGAACCCGACTAGTATCCTGGAGGACGCAGGTTCAATCCCTGGCCCCACTCAGTGGGTCAAGGATCCAGCATTGCTGTGGGCTGTGGTGTAGGTCGCAGACGCGCCTGGGATCTGGCGTTGCTGTGGCTGTGGTGTAGGCTGGCAGCGGTAGCTCCCAGTATACTCCTAGCCTGGGAACTTTATATGCCGCGGGTGCAGCCCTAAAAAGACCAAAAAAAAAAAAAGACATAGGAAGACAGGAAGACAACAGAGTGACAGGGTCCCCATGGGCACCCAGTGGTGGGGGCAGGGAGCCAGAAGATCAGCAGGGAGGGAAAAGGCGGGAACTGGAGACACAGCCAGGCGTGGTTCTTGGGGCGCCAGAGGGAACTGAGAGCGTGAGCAGCTCCCTGGGGACCAGGAGCGAGACCCAGGTTTTGTTGGAGAGGCTGGGGGCTGGCCCAGAGGACCCCAGAGAGAAAGAGCAGTGACTCGGGGGGGGGGCGTGGTGAGCGAGTGCCCCCGAGGTGCCCGCACGGCCTCCAGGGCAAGGGAGGTCCTCCCGGTGCGTGTGCTTAGATCAAAGCCCGCACACACACTTGCACACACTAAATGTCTCTAACAAGGCAAAACTGTAAACTTGACATTTAGGCCTTCAAGATAGAAGGCAGACGCAGCGGTCTATGTATAGATCTGCAGACTGGCCTGCATTCTAAAGGCTGACTGTTTTTGGAATTCAGTTCTTAGCTGCCCTGCTGTGTGCTTGCAGGCACAGACTATTTAAAGGTTTGCTCTGGTCTCCAGATAACCCAGGGGCAGTGGGGCAGCGGTTTTAGCTCTCAGCTCTCTGTCCTAGTGGGCACAAGCTCCAGAACACAGGCTCACTCACAGAAAGGCCTGTCTGCCAGGGCTGCGGACGGCTTGCGAGCCGTGCTGGGGAACACGAGCTTCCTGCTTATGCTCCGGGCGTCCTGGAAATGACAGCTCACTGAGCTCATCGCCACCAGGGAGCCGGACGCTCGTTACGCCTTTAGTAGGCACTTACTCCATGCGCTTTAAAAATATCAGCCGAGGTATATAGTCTTCTGAAATGGGAGCTGTTATCGCTCCCATTCGTTGATGAGAAACCTGAGATCTGGATGTATTGAGTAACTTGCCCGAGGCTATGGCTGGCCGTGCCAAAGCCCATTCAAGCCAGGAGTAGGGCTCTAGAGTCCACACCCCTCACACTGCCTCCGTGCAGCCCACTCCAGAGATGTGTGTGTGTGCCAGGTAGCCCAGTGCAGCTTGTCAGCAGTGCCTGTGGTTTGGGTTTAGACTCTTCCACTAAATGTGTCGGTTGCCTGATTCATCAAACATGCTTCAGGCATGGCTGGATCCAGGAGTCCAGCGGATGCAATGATGTGTTCCTGCTCCTCTCCTCTTCTTTCCTTTTTCTTCCCTTCTCATCTACCCTCCCTCTCCCTCCTAGATGATGTTACGGAGCCTTTTTCTCCTCCTCTCTCCCTCTCCTCTCCTCTTTCTCTTATATCCAGCTCCACTGTCCTTAGTATTAGCCGCATTTGGGGATAGGAAGCATGGCTCCCAGTTGTTCTAGGCCAACAGCACCTCACAGCTAGAATCCCAGGGAAAGAGGGCACCCTCATCAGACCTTCTCAGGGTCTGGGACCAGGCAGGAGCTCCAGCATCACGTGGAGGCGTTCACCAAGGGGAGGGTCTCTGGGGACACCCAACATGGGGGCCGCGGTCCCCCAGCACCTCCCGGTCCTCCCCAGGGTGGTGAGCAGCTGGATCGAGAGGCGCAAGGTGCAGTCAGAAAAGGCGAACCTCACGATCCTCTTTGACAAGTACTTGCCCACCTGCCTGGACAAGCTTCGCGTCGGGTTTAAGAGGGTCACGCCGGTGCCCGAGATCACGGCCATCCAGACGCTCCTGTACCTGCTCGAGTGCCTCCTCACCGAGAAGAACGTGCCGCCCGACTCCGCCAAGGAGCTGTACGAGCTCTACTTCGTGTTCGCCTGCTTCTGGGCCTTCGGGGGGGCTATGTTGCAGGACCAGGTGAGCGCCGGCCCCGCGGGCGCCCGGGCCCCCAGACGCCGTCTCGCCGCCTCCCTCAGCGGGGCCCTGCTGGGCTGCGTCTTGTCTCCTCACAGCTGGTGGATTACCGAGTCGAGTTCAGCAAGTGGTGGATCAACGAGTTTAAGACGATCAAGCTGCCGTCGCAGGGCACGGTCTTTGACTACCACGTCGACCCCGACACCAAGAAGTTCCTGCCCTGGACGGACAGAGTGCCCGCCTTTGAGCTGGACCCCGACGTCCCGCTGCAGGTAGCTGCCCGAGTGCTGACGCCTGATGGCGATTTGGGAGCGGGGCTCGGGGCCCCACCCAGGCTTCTCGCTGGGACGCCCAGTCACACACGGCTGTCCGCACTGGGACCTCATTCGTAAAATGGGGGGGTTGGAGGAACTAGCCAGGCCTGCACGCGGTTGGAAGGCGGGAACTGGGGCTGCGGGTGTGTCTGGGTCACGCGTCCCCCCCCCGCCAGGCCTCCCTGGTGCACACCGCAGAGACCGTCCGCATCCACTACTTCGTGGACCTGCTCATGGAGAAGTCGCGGCCGGTGATGCTGGTGGGGAACGCGGGGACGGGCAAGTCGGTGTTGATGGGGAACAAGCTGGCGGGCCTGGACACGGACGACTACTTGGTGCAGGCCGTGCCCTTCAACTTCTACACGACCTCGGCCATGCTGCAGGGTGAGGGTCGGGAGCTGGGGCGCAGGGCGCTGGGAGCAGTGGTGCGGGCTCAGGGGGTCGGGAGCTGGGAGCGGGTGTGGGGGGGCTGGGAGTGAACACAGGGGGGCTGAGAACAGGGGTGTGGGTGAAGTTGAGGACCAGCAGGGGTTCTCACAGCCTGGCCTGGTCGGACCCAGTCACACCCGTCTGATGTGACAGCCCCTAGACCTCACCCCGGTGTAGCCCCTGTCTCTCCTCACCACACACAGGCCTGGGGACTCGCTGGCCACCTCTTCACGTCCCACGCCCCCACCCACTGGCCTCTGTCCCCAGAGTCGGGGGGCCGGGGTGGTAGATCCTCAGGGAGCCCCGGCATAGCCAGCCTGAGGTGGCCCCGAGGTTGACAGGGCACAAGCCTCCTGCCCCGCCCCCCGACCTCCTTCACCCCAGCCCCCGTCCCGGAGCCACCCCCTGGGCCGCCGCCTCTGCGGTCTCCCCCGGCACCGCCGTGACCACCCCGCCCTTTTCCAGGGGTTCTCGAGAAGCCGCTGGAGAAGAAATCGGGGCGGAATTACGGGCCCCCGGGCACCAAGAAGCTCATCTACTTCCTCGACGACATGAACATGCCCGAGGTGGACAAGTACGGGACGGTGGCCCCGCACACCCTCATCCGGCAGCACATGGACCACGGGCACTGGTGAGCGGGGCTGGGACACGGGGCCACGCGGGTGGGGACCCAGGCCCCGGGGTCCAGGTCTCCTCCCCGCATCCACTGCACAAACACACCCTGGGCGTCTGCTGGTGGCTGTGGCCCGGAGCTTCCGTGGAGCAGCGACAGACGGTCCTTCTGCCATCGAGGCGTCTTTCTGGCGGAGCCGCGTGGGGACCGGCCGTGGCACCTGGAGGGAGAGCTTTGGCCACAGCAGACGCGCAGGGAGCCCCATGGCTGGCGCGTGAGGGCCGGGGGCAGCGGGTGCCAAGGGGAGGGCAGCCAGACCCCCAAACCCCGGACCCCCGGACAGAGGATGCTTTCTCTCAAGAGCCACGGAAAGCCAAGGCCCTGCAGTAGCAGTTTGCAAAGGTGAGAAGGTCCAGTGTCCTTTGAAAGACGGGTGTCACGATGACCCGGCACGTGGCCTGGGCCGACCGGGGGGAGTTTTGAGACCAAGAAAACCTGAGAAATCTCATCGGAAGTCTGTGGGTGCCTGGAGCCTGCCCCTTACCGCCGAGCAACAGTCGCCTGCTAGAGGTCACAGCCCTGACCCGCTAGAGGTCAAGCCCACGTCTGGCTCCGTAGCCGGCCTTGCCCAGCGATGGGGGCTTCTGGCTGTGATGTGGGGACGATGGCTCCCTGGGCAGGTGGCAGAGCAGCGCCCTGCGTGAGCGCCACGTCTGTGGGGACGTGACGGTGCTGTGGGCTGGCCAGGGCCCAGGACAGGTCGGGCGGGAGGGCGGAGGGAGGCCGTGAGGGCCGCCCGCCCCCGCCCCCGCCCCCTCCAGGAGGCTGTGCCCCCTCCGCCCTGCGCCCTGGTTCCACGCCCGCGAAACGGGTTCGCCCAGACGCACGGTCTTGCAAAATTTACACAACTAGGAGGTTTTGTACTCTTTTCTTTGAGAGGGCCCTCGGAGCCGTGGAGCCCCAGCCCTGGGTCACACCCGCCCTGGAGTCTGTCCTGAGAGTCTTGGGCAGAGGGCGGGGTCAGGTCGGGGAGGTCCCGCTGGAACTTCGGGCCAAGGGGCCCCACGCCTGGGGGCTCCGTCAGCAAGTGCGGAAGCACCCAGACGGCCCCTCCGCCTGGCGCGGCGCAGACCCCCGGGCAAAGGAGAAACCGGCCGGCTTTGGGAGAAAGCACCCCTGCGCCCCGGGCCGGGAGAGGCCTGGCCGGGAAAGGGGCCTCTCGCCCGTGGTTTCATGACCGAAGCCCATTACTTCGACCTGCGTGAAGATTAAGGAAGGATGTTTACCGGGAGGTGGCGACAACAAGCCCGACACGCGCTAACAGGGCGGGAGAAGGCGCTGGCGGCGTCTGACCCTGGCGGTGGTGAACGTACGGGGTGTGCAGGAACCCCCCGAATTCAGCAAGGCCAGGCACCAACTCCCAGCGGAAAGCAGACCAAACCACGCCTGAGGGAGGGTGAAAAGCACAGGAGAAGAGGCAGGTGCTCTTTGTCGCCTTCGAGCTGGGAGTTTCTCAGTGTCTGGCGTCAAGGGAACAGTTGAGCCTCTAGCTCGCCTCACGTCACCCTCCGTGATCAGAGCCGGAAGGGGGCTGGCGGTGAGCGCCCGCGGAACGCTCGCCGTGTTCCAGGCCCCTCCCAAGGGTGCTCCCACGTGTCAGCTCGAGTCCCCGTGATGCCCCACTGCCCGGAGCAGAGTACTGAGGCCCAGAGGCTGGCCCGCCGCCCAGGGCCCGGCGCTGCCCAGAGGACCTGCATGCCCAGCCACTCTGCTGCCTCGCGTTTCAGAATTTTTCTTGAGAGCGTGAAGTGCTGTTGCACATATAATTAATATTTATTGAGGTTTTGGGGTCTGGGGCCGCGCCCGCAGCATGCGAAAATTCCCAGGCCAGAGATCAAACCCGCACCACAGCAGTGACAACACTGGGTTCTTAACCCTCGGAGCCACCAGGAACTCCCGAGGTTCATTTTTTTAAACCACGTGCAGGGCATTCCCTGGGGAGCTGGGGTGGCTCCTGTGGGCAGGCGGCCGGGTGTTACTCGGCCTTCCTCCTGCAGGTATGACAGGCAGAAGCTGACCCTGCGGGACATCCACAACTGTCAGTACGTGGCGTGCATGAACCCCACCTCCGGGTCCTTCACCATCGACCCCAGACTTCAGGTAGGCAGCAGCCCAAGCCCTCTCCGTCAGCGGCCAGAGCTGGAGGCTCACTTTGGGCATTGATTGGGGGAGTTGCCGTGGTGGCACACACAGCGGAAACGAATCCGACTAGTATCCACGAGGATGCGGATTCAATCCCTGGTCTTGCTCAAGTGGGTCAGGGATCCGGCATTGCTGTGGCTGTGGCTGTGCTGTAGCTCTGATTCAACCCCTAGCCTGGGAACCTCCATGTGCTGTGGGTGTGGACCTGCAAAGCAAAAAAAAAAAAAAAAATGGGTGTCCCTTCCGACCACGCTCACAGGACATTAGGCCGTGAGGACAGCCTGCTCCCCCTGCCCCCGCACCAAGCTGGTGCCCACGAGCCGCCTAACAAGGGTCTGTGCTTGTTGCGGGCAGCGCCACTTCTGTGTGTTTGCGGTGAGCTTCCCAGGCCAGGAGGCCCTCATGACCATCTACAGCAGCATCCTGGCCCAGCACCTGGCCCTCCGGTCGGCCTCCATGGTGGTCCAGAGGATGAGCAGCCAGCTGGTGGCCTCCGCCCTGGGTAAGCCGGCCCGCCTCGCTCCCTCTCCTGGCAGTAAGACCTGCTGCTTCGTGGGGCTGATGGAGGCTTCGTATCTGGTGAATATTTTATTTATGCTTTCAAATCAATATTTTTTCAACGATGCTATGTTTTCAGCGGGAGGTACAGTAAAGTGCGGTTGCTTGAGGGGGAGGCAGAGCCTAGGAAACTGAGTACACGGCAACGATTTACACATCAGCCGGGCAGTGAACACCCCGCCCCCTCCTCAGCTGTACACGTTTCTTACTGAAATTGTCCCCGTCTCATGGTCCGTTTGCTTTAGAAACTATAGCTTAAGCTTTGCACTTCCCGAGGCTATTAAGATACCCAAGAATCGATGTGTCTTTTTCCTGGAACAGCCCTGCACCAGAAAGTCACAGTGACGTTTCTTCCCACGGCCATTAAGTTTCATTATGTCTTCAACCTCAGGGACCTCTCCAACATTTTCCAGGTACTGCTCTTTCAGTTCTCTGTCATCCCACCCTCTGGCCAAGGCCAGATCCACAGCTGCTCTCCTCCTCTGCCATTCTCAGGAGAGAAAGCAAAGTGACCTAGGGACTGATGACGATGGTGATGGGGATGATGATAGTGATGATGACCATGGCGATATGATGATGATGGTATTGGTGACCGTGGGGATAATGATGATAATGGGATGGGAAAATGGTGATGGTGATCAGGGGGATGATGATGATGGGATGTGATGATTGTGATGTGACCATGGGGATGATGATGATGATGGGATGTGACGATGGTGAATGTGACCATGGGGACGATGATGATGGTGGGATGTGACGATGGTGATGGTGACCATGGGGACGATGATGATGATGGGATGTGATGATGGTGATGGTGACCATGGGGATAATGATGATGGTGGGATGTGATGATGGTGATGGTGACCATGGAGACGATGATGATGATGGGATGTGATGATGGTGATGGTGACCATGGGGATGATGGTGACCATGGGGATAATGATGATGATGTGATGATGCTGATGTTGACCATGGGGATGATGATGATGATGGTGATGGTGACCATGGGGATAATGATGATGGTGGGATGTGATGATGTTGATGGTGACCACACGGGGATGATGATGGTGGGATGTGACGATGGTGAATGTGACCATGGGGATAATGATGATGATGGGATATGATGATGGTGACTATGGGGACAATGATGATGATGGGATGTGACGATGGTGATGGTGACCATGGGGACAATGATGATGGTGGAATGTGATGATGATGGTGACCATGGGGATAATGATGATGGGATGTGATGATGGTGACTATGGGGACAATGATGATGACGGGATGTGATGATGATGGTGACCATGGGGATGATGGTGACCATGAGGATGATGATGAGATGTGATGATGTTGATGGTGACCATGGGACAATGATGATG
>PVHT021183564.1:1773253-1867898 GCA_004024745.2 Catagonus wagneri
TCCACCCATCCATCCATCCACCCATCCATCCATCCTCCATCCATCCACCCATCTATCCACCATCCACCCACCCTTCCATCCACCTTCCATCCACATACCCACCCATCCATCCATCATCCATCCATCCACTCATCATCCATCCATCCATCCATCCATTCACCCATCTATTCACCCATCCGCCATCCATCCATCCGGGTTGCTTCCCCTTTGGGGCTGTGGCCAGTGGCAGCCGCAGGCATCCTCCACCAAGTCCTGGGTCTCCTTCTCCAGACCCTGCCCACTTCTCGGGGGGTCGACCTCCTGGTGTGCCCGTCCCAGTGGCGGCAGAAGATGCTTCTAAATGAGCATCTCCTTGGCAAGGTCGCTCAGGGTGTTCCCCTCGGATCTAGATCGACCTCGGTGCCCAGTACATCAAGTCGGCCGTGAAGAATGTCCCTTCGGTGTTCCTGATGACGGACTCCCAGGTGGCCGAGGAGCAGTTCCTGGTGCTGATCAACGACCTGCTGGCCTCGGGGGAGATCCCGGGGCTGTTCGGGGACGACGAGGTGGAGAACATCCTCTCCTCCATGAGGCCCCAGGTCAAGTCCCTCGGCCTGACAGACACCCGGGAGGCCTGCTGGAAGTTCTTCATCGATAAAGTGCGCAGGCAACTCAAAGTAAGGGCGCCGGGCTTGGCGGGCCCCCGGGGGCCTTCTTGGCTGGGTCTCCGCTCTGCAGAGTGGAGGCTGTTCCTCACAGGGTCAGGAAAAGTTGGGAGAGCGCGGTGGGCGGTTCCAGGTGCCCGGTGATACCTGCACCCCAGCCCCCTTCACATTGAAGCACCTCAGTTCACAGTGACCCTCAACGGTCCCCCTTGGGGACGATGGCCGGGCTGGAGTTAGACTGAGAGCATGGGGTCCTTCTCTCCCTCCTCGTCTGTGTCGGTGTGACGGCTGCCCCTGGCCAGGGGGCCCCGCTCCTTTCTGTCCACCCTCCCCACAAGGACCAGACCTGCTAAAGGGACCCTGGGCCCTCTGCCACCCAGTGTGGGTGCCCTCTCCCCACTGCCTGCTGCACCCAGCCCTCCTTCCCTGTGGGGGGTGGGGGCGGCGCCCCAGGAGGGCTTGGGGCTTAACCCTTGCACCTTCACGAGAGATGCGACGGCCACACTTCCCACCCGGAGCTGGGAATCCCTCCCCCGCGCAGACACCCAGAGCCGGACGCCCCGCAGAGAGCTTTTCCTTCTTTTTAGCTTTTCCTTCTAAAGGGGCTTCCTGCCGAAGGGGCGCAGTGCGGCCCCGCCCCTCTGGCCCCCACCCAGCAGCCCTTCTGCATCTGCTTCCAGGTGATTCTGTGCTTCTCCCCCGTGGGCTCCGTCCTGCGCGTGCGAGCCAGAAAATTCCCCGCTGTGGTCAACTGCACGGCCATCAACTGGTTCCACGAGTGGCCGGAGGACGCCCTGGTGTCCGTCAGCGCGCGCTTCCTTGAGGACACCGAGGGGATTCAGGTGAGGCCGGGGCCCAGAGCCGGGGCAGGGGGGCGTCCCCGGCATCTGCCTCGGGGGCCGGGATTAGGCTGCGGCGGGTGCGGCGCTGGCCTGGGGCTTACGGGGCACCGAACACTTCAACTCGGTGATGTCTTAATGCTGTTTTTGTAAAAATCAAAATCAGGACCAAAATCGTCAACACAGACAGGCTGCTTATTGGTTTCTTGGCCCCGAGAGCAGCCATTTCAATCGCGTGGGGGTTCCAGGCCCCGGAGGGCCGGTGCTGAGGGGGCTGGGGGGCTGCCCCGTGCGAAAGGAAGAGCACTGTCCCTGTGGGGGCTGGCCGCGGGGCCGGCCTTCGCACCGAGGAGGGTGTCCAGGCTCCCACACGGCTCTGCCCTGCCTGTCACAGGGGCGACCTCTGACCTGTCTTTCGCAGGGCATGGGCAGTATGACGGGGCCATATAAGCAGTCTTTTCTCCTTTTTTTCTTGCCTTTTCCTTTACCGGGTCAGTGTCTGCTTTTTATTGAAAGATGGGGCCCATCTTCACCGTCTGAGCTCACGGCTGGCCTAGCACAGGGCCACTCACCCCTGACCCAGCCGATGAGAGTGAGCAGTGCACGTGGATATCACGTCTGATATATTTGGATCACGTGTTCAGTTACTAAGTGCGATAAAACAAGCCTGAAATAAACCTCTTCCCTAGTTTTTAAAGACGGGTAGACCCCACTTGTCACCGATAGTGTGTCCTTGCAGGAACACCGCCATTCTGCTTTGCCTCGGCACCCGAGTCCGACACGGGGCAGGGGCCACCGACCCCTGCCAGGGCTGCGTGTGTGGGAGGAACACACTTGGAAATGAACCTGAGTCGAAGTTAATACTGCTTGGACAATTCCTGGGGCAAAGATCCCCAGTGCCTGTCTTTGCCCCAGGAATTGTCCAAGCAGTGGGCCCGGGAGGCGGCTGTGACCTGCGGTGGACAGTGGGCAGAGGACGCTAGAAAGGGAATTCCTAAACCCCAGGGCCTGGGACAGGAAATGTCCAGTCCCTGCTTGTGGAATTACGTGGGTCGTTCAAACATATTGAATACGCGCGTGTGTCAGTCAGAGGGAGGCCAGTACGACCTCTGCCGTGACCCAGGCCCCTGGGTCGTGCAGGGTCACCAGCGCCCGCCACAGCCCCCCAGGCCCCGCTGTCCTGAGCTCCATTTGACAGCTGAAGCCCTGGGGTTGAGAGGCGGGGGCGCGCCTCGCATCCAGGGTCCCTGGCGAGTAAGGAAGCCCGCCTTGTGTTCCACTGTGGCCAGCAGCTGCTTCTGTGGTGCCCCTGCCAGGGCACCGGAGAATGAACAGCCCCGCCCTGTCTTTGTAGCCGGAGGTCAAGGCCTCCATCAGCCTCTTCATGTCCTACGTGCACACGACGGTCAACGAGATGTCCGCGGTCTATCTGGCCACGGAGAGGCGCTACAACTACACCACGCCCAAAACCTTCCTGGAGCAGATCAAACTCTACCAGAGCCTGCTGGCCAGGAAGAGGACGGAGCTGGCCGCCAAAATCGAGAGGCTGGAGAACGGGCTGATGAAGCTGCAGAGCACGGCCTCCCAGGTAGGGGAGCCCCGGGGCCGGGACGCGCTTCCAGGACCTCCCCCCCCAATCCGTGTGACACGAGGTCCAGGGGGACGAGGATCCCTGCCTTGGGGAAGCGCCGCGTGCAAACCAGAGCAAACGCACACGTCTTAGCACCGACGCCAGGGCCTGAACGCTTCTGTGATGCTGACACTGGGTGTTTCACAGGCCCCCGCGTCCACGGGCTCACCGGGTCCGTGAAGATGGTCCATCTTAGGGCAGCGCTCGTGCCGCGGTGCCAGGCGGAGGGGCGTCTGTCACACGCTCAGCCGTCTGGATTTTTTTTTTTTGTCTTTATCTAGAGACGCACAGCGGCATATGGAGGTTCCCAGGCTAGGGGGTCTAACAGGAGCTGTAGCCGCCGGCCTTCGCCACAGCCACAGCAACGCGGGATCCGAGCCGCGTCTGCGACCTACACCACAGCTCATGGCAACGCCGGATCCTTAACCCACTGAGCAAAGCCAGGGATCGAACCCGCAACCTCATGGTTCCTAGTCGGATTCGTTAACCACTGAGCCACGGCGGGAACTCCAGCCGTGTGGATTTTTTAAGTTTTCTGCCCGTGGCTTTAAATAGCCTCCGTGGTGCAGCCCCGCCTCTGCTGCCCCCTGTTGGAACAATCGCAGCTTCTCTGCGGGGTGAGTGAGTGGGTGGGGGGCAGCTCCCCCAAAAGGGGCAGTGATATGCAGGTCAAAGGTCACCCCTGTGGGGGTGGGGAGGGGAACATGATCGTGGGGGGCGTCTAAGGAAGACAGAGCCTGACAGCCAAGGAGCCGGTTCCCTCCCCGGACAGACACCGGGTAGGAGCCCAGCCCAGCAGGAGTTTCTTTTGCCCCAAACATACCTTCCAGAAATAAGTGGTCCTGGGACATGGCGAGTGCGCCCAGGAGAGGGCGGTGACAGCAGCTGAGCACCTCTTCACGGGAGAAGTCACCCAGGACAGGGAAGGGCACCAAGCACGTGTCAGCACGCCCTCCTCCTGGCCCGCCTGAGGCCTTACAAGTGCGCCGGAGGGAGCTTTCATTCCCTGGCTCCGAGCTCTCGGTCACGGCCCCAGTGACCTCCCTACAGTCCTCAGCACCCTGACTCCACTGAAGTTTTTTTCTTTTTAGGGCCACAGCCGCAGCATATGGAGGTTCCCAGGCTAGGGGTCGAATCAGAGCTGCAGCTGCCAGCCTACGCCACAGCCACAGCAATGCAGGATCCGAACTGCGTCTGTGCCCTACACTGTAGCTCACAGCAACGCCAGATCCCCGACCCACCGAGCGAGGCCAGGGATCGAACCTGCATCCTCATGGATGCTTGTCAGATTCATTTCTGCTGCCTCACAACAGGAAGCCCTGCTAAAGTTATTTTTAATCCAGCCACCTTGGTTGCCACCTCCTTGAGCAATGAGGAGGCATCTAATACTTGCAACCCTATGTACACGGTGCTCAATAAATGCCTAGGCATGGGTCACAGGGAGCCACCAGCCTGCCCATCCCTCTTACCCCACCTCCTCTAGGTGGATGATTTAAAAGCCAAGCTGGCCATCCAGGAGGCTGAGCTCAAGCAGAAGAACGAGAACGCAGACAAGCTGATCCAGGTGGTGGGTGTGGAAACCGAGAAAGTCAGCAAAGAGAAAGCCATTGCTGACGAGGAGGAGGTCAAGGTGGAGGTTATCAACAAGGTGGGCAGACGGCAGGGCTAAGAGCTTTCCCAAACCAGCAGGGCCCCCCAGGGAGGGCGCCCCCCCGCCCCCCGCTAAGCACAGGGCGCCCAGCTCAGTGGAGGGCTCCCCTCCTAGGCCCCGGCCGCGGCCTCTCCGGGAGCTGGTAAGCAGTGGGGGTTCCCAGGCCCCTCACGCTGTTCAGCCCCCCCCTTTGCACATGCCGCCCAGAAGGACCCGAGGCCATCCTTCCTGTCCGGCTTCCTTGCAGAATGTTGCTGAGAAACAGAAGGCCTGTGAAACGGACCTGGCCAAGGCAGAGCCGGCCCTGCTGGCCGCACAGGAGGCCCTTGACACGCTGAATAAGGTGAGGGCGGGAGGAGGACGGGGCGGGGACCGCAGCCTGGGGCGGGGGCCGGGGTCCTCACTGCGGCCGCCTGCTCCCGCTCGAGGCCAGTCCCCGTTCGGATCCATCCGTCTGTCTTTGCAGAACAACCTGACGGAGCTGAAGTCCTTCGGGTCTCCCCCGGACGCCGTGGTCAACGTCACGGCCGCCGTCATGATCCTGACTGCCCCTGGGGGCAAGATCCCCAAGGACAAGAGCTGGAAAGCCGCGAAGATCATGATGGGCAAGGTGGACCCCTTCCTGGACTCCTTGAAAAAGTTTGACAAGGAGCACATCCCCGAGGCCTGCCTGAAAGCCTTCAAGTGAGTCCGGGCCCGGCCGCCCCCATGCAGTCAGCTCCCTTCCCGTCCCATCGTCGGGAGCGCGTGATCCTGAATCTCCTGCCCCAGGCCCTGCACCACGTGGTCCCAAGGAGAGGCCTGGGCTGGCGGGGGCAGGGGGGGGGGGTCTTGGGCGGCACAGAGCAAGGTGGAACCCCAAAGGCGGCGGCCGGCAGCCTGGGCCCACCTGCCTGCATCCAAGCTGCCTGGGTGTCAAGGTGGAGCGTGGTCCCAAGCTCGTGGGGAGCCTTGTCACCCTCTGTCTCCCCGAGCTCGCTGCGGGGCAAACTGGTTCCTTAAACGGGGTGCGGGACCGGGTGGCCTGGGTGGTCTGCGGACCCCTTTGCCGGCAATGTCAGGCACGGGGGTTTTGGCCTTTTCGTATCTTGCTCGTTATCTGCCCTAACCTGCAGGCGCGTAGGCATCTGTAGTACCTTCTGGTTTCTTAGTATTTTGTCGCTCAGGGGACATTTGTCTGGGGGCAAGCCCTGCAGTAAAGAGTCCCCGGCCTGGCCTGTCTCCAGGTGGGACCTGGAAAGGGTGTGTGTACATCACGTCAGGCTTTAGCCCACGCCCTCCAGCACACCAGCATCGCCGAGCACCCACCTCCTGTGGCTCCTTGCTTGGCTGTCTCCGGGCAACCCAATTTCAGGGCCCATCTGACCCCCTCCCCGAGAAAGGGAGCCACTCCCACGAGCCCAGTGACCCCAGGTGAGACCCCAGTGCCTCCAGCTCCCCTTTGTGGAGGAAGAGGGCAGGACGATCGAAAAACACTTGATGACTAAGGACTAGTTTAAAGTTTAAGAGAAAAGAGAAGAAAACACAGACTCACCTCCAGGGAGTGGCCTCTGTCAACATTTGGCATATCTCCTTTCTTTTCTTTTTTTTTTCAGTAGATTTACCTAAAACAAATTTATTCTACATTGAATGTAAGAAAATGTTTCAGAACATTTTATACTCAAAGATTTTTCAGAAAAATCCCGTTTGTAGCTCACTACCAATTCCTCCTCTCTCCATCGCCGCCCCCCGTCCCGGCTCTGGTTCTCAATGAAGAAGACCGAGAAACCGAGTTTTCTAATGCTCTGCTGTAATTAGTAAGCCCCCTCGCAAGAGGCCTGTGGTTATACAGCCTGGCTGAAAAGGTAATTTCTGGAATTCACAGGGCTGTTTTCATTGGGAAGCAGAACTCAGCCAAAAAAAAAACAAAACAAAAAAAAAAAAACACTCGATCACCTTGATTTTTAATGGTTCTACCATCCTGCCACAGATGAATTGTAATGTATTTAACTCTTCCTGCATTCTTGAGGGTTGAGGCTGTCTCCACTTCTGCCATCGTAAATAGTGTCACATAGCCAGTCTCTTGGGATAAACCTCGAGGGGGGACAATATAAGAAGGGAATGAATGTATATATACCGTATGACTGGGTTGCTGCTGGACAGCAGAAAGTGGCACAATGTTGTAAATCAGCTACACTCTATTTATTTATTTAGTCTTTTTTGCCTTTTGTCATTTTAGGGCCGCACCCGCGGCATGTGGAGGTTCCCAGGCTAGGGGTCTAACAGGAGCTGTAGCCGCCGGCCTTCGCCACAGCCACAGCAACGCGGGATCCGAGCCGCGTCTGCAACCTACATCACAGCTCACGGCAACGCCGGATCCTTAACCCACTGAGCGAGGCCAGGGATCGAACCTGCGTCCTCATGGATGCCAGTCAGAGTCCTTTCAGAGGCCAGGATTCTGAGTTTCATTCTTTCCTTCCTCTTTCTGGAATCCCTAAGATACACCCCCCCCCCCAAAAAAAAAAAAAAAGTCACATGCGCCTGCTGTCCCTCTCCAGGCCCTACCAAGGCAACCCGACATTTGACCCCGAGTTCATCCGCTCCAAGTCCACGGCCGCCGCGGGCCTGTGCTCCTGGTGCATCAACATTGTCCGTTTCTACGAGGTCTACTGTGACGTGGCCCCCAAGAGGCAGGCCCTGGAGGAGGCCAACGCAGAGCTGGCCGAGGCGCAGGGGAAGCTCTCCCGCATCAAAAACAAGATCGCGGTGGGTGCCCGCGGCCCGGGGGGGCGCCAGTCACGGTCTCCGGTCAACAGGGCTCGGCGCGGCCGCTGCGTGAATTACTGAGCAGCGCGAGAGCTCGCGGCCGCCGTGGGGACCCAGTCACCCGGGAACCGCCTGTGTCGGCCGTGCTCCTGAGCCCTTCCAGGCTCGGCTGCTCGCGCTCCCCCTGGGGGGACTGGGAACCCCCAGCGTGGCCTGAATTCGGGGCTTTTATATCTTCTTCTTTCAGGAACTCAACGCCAACCTGAGCAACCTGACGTCAGCCTTTGAAAAAGCAACAGCTGAGAAGATCAAGTGCCAGCAGGAGGCGGACGCCACCAACAGGGCGATCTCGCTGGCTAACAGGTGCCTCGCCGCCCCGCCCCAGGCTCCCCTCCTCAGAGCCCCCCAGAAGGGATGGGCCCACAGAACGGCCTTTGTGGGGGATACGCCCCAGGTGGAGGCCCCCACGTTCTGAGCACAAAGTCCTGAGCATAAACCCATTGACTGATTACTGACCAGCCTTGGCTGCTAACAGTCCTCGGGGACCCCCACGCCTTCAGTGACCTTCAGGAAACGCGACCTTTCCCCGTGTGGGATCCTGGATAAGCCAGAGCAGCCTGGGGCACCGCGTCTGCCGGGGCTCGCTCGGGGCAGGTCGCTCTGTGACCCACTCCCACCCATGCGGCGGCGTCAGGCACACGCGCCCGGGATCATTTCAGCGCGAGTCCTAGTGTGTAGCTGATGTGCAGTCTCCCAGCAGGCGCCTTAAAGTAGTACAGAGAAGAGGGGACTGATTTTGGTCATGTATTTCATTCAACCCACATCTGATCATTTCAACACAGCTCAGTGTACAAAAAAAAAGGAAAAGAAAAAAAAGAAAGGAGTTCCCATCGTGGCTCAGCGGAAATGAATCTGACTAGTATCCATGAGGATGCAGGTTCCATCCCTGGCCTCGCTCAGTGGGTTAGGAATCCGGCGTTGCCGTGAGCTGCGGTGTAGGTCACAGATGCAGCTCAGATCCCACGTTGCTGTGGCTGTGACATAGCTGTAGGCCAGCAGCTACAGCTCTGATTCCACCCATAGCCTGGGAACTTCCATATGCCACAGGTTCGGCCCTAAAAAAGCAAAAACACAAAACGCAGGCCAGCATAACAGTTGCTGAGCTGGGTAACACGCTTGCTCCCCTTCCGGGTCCTGGAATCCCCGTGCGTTCACACGTGGTCCTCAGTACAGGTCAGCCTCCTCCCCGCACCTGCTGGCCAGGTGTGGCTCGCAGCTGCCCAGGGGACAGCACGGCTTGAAAGCTTTCTTTTCATATTTTCAAAAGCGAGGGCCGGGGTGTTCCCCGGTGGTGGCAGCGGTTGAGGATCCGGCATTGTCACTGCTGTGGCTCAGGTCGCTTCTGCGGCACAGGTTTGATCCCTGGCCCTAGAGCTTCCGCATGCTGTAGGTGTGGCCAAAAGAATAAATAAAAATAGTCAGAAGTGAGGGCCAGGAGCCTGGCTCAGAGCAGTGGACGGTGCCAGCTCCGGGGTGTGGCTTGTGGTTGTATTTTCTCCACCCCGGTGGGCCAGTGACCACTGCGTGGTGGTTGTCAGGATGACCTAGGGCCCCGATCGATCCCCAGGCTGCGTGTCTGGCCTTCAGTGGGATGTCACACCAGCCAGGACGGTCAAAGTAGTCTTTTGGTCCCCGGGAAGAAGGGCCGCACAGATGCTGCGGGAGACGGACCTAACGGCAGCTGCACTTGCACCAACCTGCCAGTGCTCTCAGACTCCTGGTGGCTGCTTAGGGACCAGCCCCCGAGCCAGTGGCCTGAGAAGCACGAAGCAGACCCTGGAGTCCCGACTCCATGCAGGCTCGGTGGCCCAGAGCCTGTGCTCAAGTGGTGTCCAGGCAACAGCCTTGTCACGTGGGCGACGAGGCCAGATAGTATCAGCCTCCACGAGACATCAACACCTTGTGGAAGGAAACTCGGGGTTCCCAGCTGCCTCCAGAAAGCATCAGCTTTCCTTCCCTAAAGCACTTGTCCCCCCAAAGCATGTCTGCACCCTCCTGGGTAGCCCCAGTGGTCCCACCGGACGCAGGCGCTTCTCTTTTGCCCACTGACCCCCTGTGCCCACCGCAGGCTGGTGGGCGGGCTGGCGTCGGAAAACGTCCGCTGGGCCGAGTCGGTGAAGAACTTCAGAAGCCAGGGGGTCACGCTGTGCGGGGACGTGCTGCTGATCTCCGCCTTCGTCTCCTACGTGGGCTACTTCACCAAGAAGTACCGGAACGAGCTCATGGAGAGGTTCTGGATCCCTTATATTAATCAACTAAAGGTAAGCAGTCCGGCCGCGTTCACGGCTCAGGAAATTCAGGAAGGCCCCAGCAGGGCACACCCACCTTCACCCCCGCCGGAGGCTCCGGCCGGCCGGCCACTCGGGGTATAGACAGAGGCCGGGCGTGGTCGCTGCCGCCATCCTTCCCGGCCAGGTCCCTGTCGCGGACGCCATCTCTGCCCACGCGGTCTGGCTGCCCACGTGCCGCTCAGAGAGCTGCTTTCCTTTCCCAGGTCCCCATTCCGATCACGGAGGGCCTGGATCCCTTGAGCCTGCTGACGGACGACACAGACGTGGCCGCATGGGACAACCAGGGGCTCCCCAGCGACCGCATGTCCACGGAGAATGCCACCATCCTGTGCAACACAGAGCGCTGGCCCCTCATCGTGGACGCCCAGCTGCAGGGCGTCAAGTGGATCAAAAACAAATACGGCCGCGAGCTGAAGGCCATCCGCCTGGGGCAGAAGAGGTGCGTAGCAGCAGCTGGCCAGGCCACCGTGCCCGCAAGTACACCCGGGCCTTGTGTACTTATTAAATGGACCAAGAGATCTTTAAAAACAAACACCGGGAGCTCCCGTTGTGGCTCAGGGGGTTAAGAACTTGACTGGTATCCACGAGGATGTGGGCTGGACCCCTGGCCTTGCTCAGTGGGCTAAGGATCTGGCGTTATGGCAAGCTACAGCACAGGTCACAGATGTGGCTCAGATCCAGGGTTGGCTGTGGCTGTGGTGCAGGCCAGCAGTTGCAGCTCTGTTTCAGTCCCTAGCCCGGGAACTTCCATATGCCACGGGTACAGCCATAACAAGAAAAAAATAACAACAAAATAAGAATAAAAACAGGGAGCTCCCGTTATGGCCCAGTGGAAACAAATCTGATTAGTATCCATGAGGATGAGGGTTCGATCCCTGGCCTCGCTTAGTGGATTGAGGTGCCAACATTGCCATGAGCTGTGGTGTGGGTTGCAGATGTGGCTTGGATCCCTCATTGCTGTGGCCGGCAGCTGTAGCTCTGATTCGACCCCTAGCCTGGGAATTTCCATATGCCGCCCTAAAAAGACAAAAAATAATAATAATACTAATAGTAGTAATAGTAATAAAAGCAAACACTGGCCCACAGGCGATGTTCTTGGTGCCTGGTCCTGGGGACAGTGCCGGCAGCAGAAGATCTCCGGGCTCTCTTCTGCCCCTGACCTGCTGCCCCTGCGGGGGGCGGGGGGAAGCAGGGACCTTGGCTTCCACCTGGGTTGGCCCCGCCTGGTCACTCACCGGCTGGGAGGCTGCGGGCGTCGCCGTCCCATCTCTCCCCCGGGAAGCCTCTGAGCTGGACCGTGGGACGGGGGGAGGCGGCCTGACCTCCCGTGGAGGGGGCGGGGGGCTCTGCGGAAGCCCCGAGCTGCCCTCGCAGACCCTCAGCGCTGCGTCACTGGGCCCCCTGTGCTGTGCCTGCAGCTACCTGGACGTCATCGAGCGGGCCGTCTCGGAGGGGGACACCTTGCTCATCGAGAACATCGGCGAGACCGTGGACCCGGTGCTGGAGCCTCTGCTGGGCAGGAACACCATCAGAAAGGGCAAGTGAGTCTCCGCGCTCCACCACGTGACCGCCCGTGGCAGCGAGGTTTGGCCCCGGGACGGCGGAGGGGAGGGCTGGGGCACGGCCTTTCCCGGGAGGCACCGGGGTTCAGCAAGATGTCGATGGGCGCGAAGGAACCCCCACTCCCAGGGGAGACAGACTGGGGGGGGCCACAACCAGTCGGGAAGCGGTCCCGACCCCAACTTTATCAGCGATCACCTGCAGGTGGCAGCCCTTAAATGGTCATGGGTTTTTTTTCCTATTCTTATGCATTTGGCAATTTTTTTGTTTGTTTGTTTTAGAGTCACACCCGCAGCATGTGGAGGTTCCCAGGCTCGGGGTCGAATTAGAACTGCAGCTGTCAGCCTACACCACAGCCACAGCAACGCCAGATCCAATCCACATCTGCCACCTGCACCACAGCTCACGGCAATGCCGGATCCTTAACCCACTGAGCGAGGCCAGGGATCGAACCCGCAACCTCATGGTTCCTAGTCGGATCCGTTAACCGCTGCACCACGACGGGAACTCCTACGTTTGACAAATTTTGAGTGTGTATTATTTCTTTCTATTCCGGTGAGATTCATATAACGAAACATTAACCATTTTAAAGTGACCAGCGGCATTTAGGACGCTTGCGTCTGGCTCCTCTCACTGAGGGTCCGTCCGCGGCTCGAGGAGCAGCCGCCTTCCTCCCTCCTTGTTCACGGCCTCCGTCTGGATTTGCCGCATTGTTTCTCGGTTCATGGGTCGACGCCTGGAGCATGCGTTACTTTTCTAATATAAAAAAATTCAGTCAACTTTCAAAAGATAAAGGTTGGAGCTGATTGAGCCTCCTGTTAATGCAGAAGGTGCAGGCAGAGGGAGTTCCCGTCATTCCCCTAGTCAGAAACGAATCCGACTAGGAACCATGAGGTTGCGGGTTTGATCCCTGGCCCCGCTCAGTGGGTTAAGGTTCCGGCGTTGCCATGAGCTGTGGTGTAGGTCGCAGAGGCCATTCAGATCCCGTGTTGCTGCAGCTGTAGTGTAGGCCTGCAGCTGTAGCTCCAATTTGACCCCTAGCCTGGGTACCTCCATATGCTGTGGTTGTGGCCCTAAAAAGAAAAAGAAAAAAAAAAAGTGCAGGCAGAAAGCCAGAGAGAGGTGACACGCTGACGTCCTAGACTCTGAGAGGGGCCTGGTGTGAGGCGGGCTCCCAGGGGTGAAGTCAGAGGCCCCCAGGTGAGAGCTTGGTCAGCAAGAGGAGAGGAATGGGGAGCAGGAGAGAAGGACCCCCCATGGTGGACGCACGGATCCAGCTTCCCGCCCCAGCAGCTTCTGGGACACCCAGGAATTGGGGTATCAGGATCTTTCTGATGTCATGGCTTTGGGGTGGCGCCCAGGCCGCAGTGTTTCTACGGAAGATCCCAGGTGAGTACAACGCGAGCCAGAGCTGAGTAAGCCCCCCTAAAAGTCAGAGCACGCCAGCCACGAAAGAGCAGGTGCGTCTTCTAGAAGAACCGGTCACAGGCCATCGAGGAGGACGGGGCTACGGAGCATCGCAGGCTTCTCCCAGCAGCGAGGGAGGGTTCTGGGCGGCCGCCGGGCCGGGGAAAAGGCGGTCTGTGTTCATGCGGCCATCACGCGGCCTCGGGGGCCCTCCTGACCCCCCTCCGCTGGCCGCCAGGTTCATTAAGATCGGCGACAAGGAGATAGAGTACCACCCCAGCTTCCGCCTGGTCCTGCACACCAAGCACTTCAACCCGCACTACAAGCCCGAGATGCAGGCCCAGTGCACCCTCATCAACTTCCTGGTCACCAGGGACGGGCTCGAGGACCAGCTCTTGGCCGCCGTGGTGGCCAAAGAGCGCCCAGATCTGGAGCAGCTGAAGGTACCGGGACCTGACGTCCTCCCGGGAGGAGCGGGCGGGCGGCTCGGGGCCAGGAGGGCCAGGTCACCGAGGCCGTTGCGCCGGGCGGCTTGGCTCTGGCGGCGCCTCCGCCGGTCGCGCTGCTCCCCGCTGCCTCCGGAGGGAGTCCCCCAGCAAGCCCCGGCGGGTCACAGCGGTGCCCGGGCCCCCGCAGCCCCAAACCCTGCCCCACGAGGACGTCTTCGCTGCCGGCCCCTGGGGATGGTCACGGCCTTGGCTGTCGGAGCCACACTCGTAGGCTCAAGGGGTCCCAGGCCCCACAGAGCCCCCTGGCCCCCACGCCCTTGCCGCACGGCCCCCCGTGGCGCTCAGCTGCCCCCGCCCTACTCCGGGCCCCCACTCCTGCCCCTTTGCTCAGCCTTGCCCGGCTGCTCCCGGCGCCAGTCCCAGGGTCTTGGCTAAACTGTGGAGAGACCCCCGAGCCCCCAGCTGGGGGGGTGGCCACCGATTTCCCTTCCCGGGTCTCTCTCTGCCCCTCCTGCAGGCGAACCTCACCAAGTCCCAGAATGAATTTAAGATTGTTCTGAAAGAACTGGAAGATTCTCTGCTGGCCCGTCTGTCGGCCGCGTCGGGGAACTTTCTGGGAGACACCACCTTAGTGGAGAACCTGGAGACCACCAAACACATGGCCAGGGAGATTGAGGAGAAGGTAGGAAGCTGCCTTGGGGGCCCCCTGATCCCTGCCAGAGCCACACAGGGGCCCCTGGGGCCCAGGGCAGGGACTGGGAGCGTGGATGCCCGCCCGGTACCGTGCTTGTCTGCTGAGAGGTCCTGGGACAGTTTCTAAGGGAACCGAGAGCTTTGGGCGGGGCGGGTGGGGCCGCTGGCATTGCTCACCTGCTGGTTTCAGTCAGGCCCCCTTTTAATTTTTTTTTTTTCTTGTCGTCTTTTTAGGGCCACACCCGTGGCATCTGGAGGTTCCCAGGCTAGGGGTCGAATCAGAGCTGTAGCCGCTGGCCTACACCACAGCCTCAGCAACGCCAGATACGAGCCACATCTGCGACCTACACCGCAGCTAATGGCAATGCCGGATCCTTAACTCACTGAGCAAGGCCAGGGATCGAACCTGCAACCGCATGGTTCCTAGTCGGATTCGTTCCCACTGCGCCGTGACGGGAACTCCTTAAAAATTTTTTTAAATGAAGTAGAGTTTATTTACAATATTGCTAAGTTTCAGGTGCATAAAAAAATGATTCAGTTAAATACTATTTAGATGATTTTCTGTTTTAGATTCTTAGACTGAATACAGGTCCCCGTGTCCTGCATAAATTCTTGTTGTTAACTATTTTATACACAGCCGTGTCTGTCAGTCCCACACTCCTTGTTTATCTCCCCCCCCCACTTTCACCTTTGGTAAACATTTAAGTTTGTTTCCTGTGTCTGAGCCTGTTTCTGTTTGGTATAGATTCATTTGTAGTAGTTTCTGGATTCCACTTATAAGTGGCATCATATAATATTTGTCTTTCTCTGACTTACTTCACTTAGTATGATAATCTCTAGGTCCATCTATGCTGTTGCAAACGGCATTATTCCATGCTTCTTTGTGGCTAACATTCCACTGTATAGACACCACATCTCTTTTTTCTTCTGTACCACATCTTTATCCATTCGTCTGTCGGCGGACATTTATTTATTTATTTATTTATTTTTTGCCTTTTGTCATTTTATGGCTGCACCCGCGGCATGTGGAGGTTCCCAGGCTAGGGGTCTAACAGGAGCTGTAGCCGCCGGCCTTCGCCACAGCCACAGCAACGCGGGATCCGAGCCACGTCTGCGACCTACACCACAGCTCACGGCAACGCCGGATCCTTAACCCACTGAGCAAGGGCAGGGATCGAACCCGCAACCTCATGGTTCCTAGTCGGACCCGTTAACCGCTGCGCCACGGCGGAACTCCTGTCGGCGGACATTCAGGCGGCTTCCGCGGCCTGACTGCCGTGCATGGTGCTGCAGTGGACACTGCAGTGCATGTATCTTTTTGAATTTTGGTTTTGTCCAGATATATGCCCAGAAGTGGGATTGCAGGGTCAGATAGCAACTCTGTTTTTAGTGTTTTAAGGAACCTCCATACTGTTTTCCGTAGAGACTGCACCACTTTACCACCAGCAGTGTAGCAGGTTCCCACTTCTCCTCCAGCAGCTATTATTTGCTGACTTTTTAATGACGGCCATTCCGACTGTGCAAGGTGGTACCTCATTTTTTATTTTTTTAAGGTTCATAGTTGCCTCTCTTTCTTTAGTGATTTTTATTTTTTCCATCATAGTTGGTTTACAGTGTTCTGTCAGTTTTCTTCTATACAGCAAAGTGACGCAGTCACACATATACATATCTACATTCTTTTTCTCACATTATCAGGCTCCATCACAAGTGACTAGATACAGTTCCCAGTGCTCTACAGCAGGATCTCATTGCTTATCCATTCCAAAGGCAATCGTTTGCATCTATTAACCCCAGACTCCCAGTCTAGCCCACTCCCTCCCCCCTGGGCAACCATCGGTCTGTTCTCCAAGTCCATGATTTTCTTTTTTGTGGAAAGGTTCGTTTGTGCCGTATATTAGATTCCAGATATAAGTGATATCATAAGGTATTTGTCTTTCTGACTTACTTCGTTTAGTATGAGAGTCTGTAGTTCCATCCTTGTTGCTGCAAATGGCATTGTTTCATTCTTTTTTTATGTCTGAGTAGTATTCTATTGTGTATATACTACATCTTAATCCATTCATCTGTCAATAGACATTTAGGTTGTCTCCATGTCTTGGCTATTGTGAATAGTGCTGCAATGAACATAGGGGTGCAGGTGTCTTTTTCAAGGACAGTTTTGTCCGGATATATGCCCAGGAGTGGGATTGCTGGGTCATACAGTAGTTCTGTGTCTAGTTTTCTAAGGTACCTCCACACTGTTTTCCACAGCGGTTGCACCAGTTTACATTCCCACCAGCAGTGCAGGAGGGTCCCCTTTTCTCCACACCCTCTCCAGCATTCGCTATTTGTGGATTTATTAATGATGGCCATTCTGACTGGTGTGAGGCAGTATCTCATAGTAGTTTGCATTTGCATTTCTCTAGTAATCAGTGTGTTCAGCATTTTTTCATGTGCTTGTTTCATGGTAGTTTGGATTTGCATTTCTCTAATAATCTTGTATCTTTTCACATGCCTGTTGGCCATCTTTATGTCTTCTTTGGAGAAATGTCTATTTAGGACTTCTCCTTTTTCTACGGTTTGTTTTGAGGTACAAGAGGCAAAAATCACAGAAGTGAAAATCAACGAGGCGCGAGAGAACTACCGGCCGGCCGCAGCGAGGGCCTCCCTGCTGTACTTCATCCTGAATGACCTCAGCAAGATCAGCCCCATCTACCAGTTCTCGCTCAAGGTGTGTCTGCGTCTGAGGCCACTGGAGCCAGGCTGCTGTGGGGAGTGGGAGCCGGGGCCCTAGCAGCAGCCCCCGGCAGGGGGGGTCCGAGCAGTGTCCCCAGCCCCGAGGGAGACAAACCAGGGCCCGTGTAGGCAGCCTAGAGCAGCCTCAGAGGCCCCCTCCAAGCTCTCGGTGACCGCACGCCCTGCCAGGCCTTCAACGTGGTCTTCGAGAAAGCCATCCAGAAGACCAGCCCCGCGGATGAGGTCAGACAGCGCGTGATCAACCTGACGGACGAGATCACATACTCCGTCTACATGTACACGGCCCGCGGGCTCTTCGAGCGAGACAAGCTCATCTTCCTGGCACAGGTGACGTTTCAGGTAATGTCTGGCCTAGATGCCCAATGCGTGGTCTTTGGCCAGGTGGTGCCGGAGCCCCCAGGGGTGGGGGCCTTGTTGGAAATGCCAGTTCTCAGGTCCCAGCCTAGACCCAGTCAATCTGAAGCTGCATTTTGGCAGGACTCTTGCGTGATTGATGAGGTTCGGGTCACTACTGTGGAACAGGCCTGGGCTCTCGAGCTGATCCGGGGCGGGTGTGCCCCAGGGTGAGGGGGGTTACGGAGAAACGTTGCAGCAGTGCCGAGCCAGCAGCCCTGCCTTAGCAGTTCGCCTGCATAGATGTGGTCGGTGTTCCCTTTTTTTTCTCTTTTTTTTTTTTGCCTTTCAGGGCCGCACCCGCAGCACATGGAGGTTCCCAGGCTAGGGGTCAAATCGGAGCTACAGCTGCCGGCCTTCACCACAGCCACAGCAACGCGGGATCCGAGCCACATCTGCAACCTGCACCACACACAGCTCACGGCAACACCGTATCCTTAACCCGCTGAGTGAGGCCGGGGATCGAACCCTCAATCTCATGGTTCTTAGTCAGATTCGTTTCCACTGCGCCATGATGGGAACTCTGCAGACGGTGTCCTTAAGGGACGGTGTACTAGTGAGCGAGCAGCCCTCCTGTTCCTGCGGCCCCTCCCCCCGACGGGCTGGAAGATTCGGGGTCTGTGAGGCTGATGAGGCAGCTCCTCCAGCAGTTTGACCTCTGTTGTCAGTGTTGCCGGAAATGCAGACTCCCCGGACAGCACGGGCCTCAGTGTCAACCCAGCCTTCGCCCACACTGCCGCTTGGAGTTGGGGTCCCGATTAACGGGGTTCCTTGTTTCTGCGCCCCTCTGAGTAACGGGTCCACCTTGAGTCTCTCTCTCTGCTAAGTCAGCGTCAGGAGAGCTTTCCTTGATGTCCCTGCTAATCTTCCAGGGTTGAAGTTACGCTTTTCAGGCCCAAAGAAATTTTGAGTTTAAAAAAAAGGAGATTCGGACTCAGAGGAAAACTCTCGATGGAGTCTGTGAAAGAGGTAGTGCGAGCACCCGAATGAGGCGGTTACGGGTGACTGCGGTCCCAGCTGTGCCAGCTGCCCAGTGCAGCCACTTGACAGTGACCAAGACCGAGCCCACTAGAAGCCCAGATAGCTTGTGTCCACCAGGGGGAAGGTGACTTGAACACGACCAGAAATTATATGTGCCACAAAGAACTGAGAACAATACCCCTATTTAAAGGTTCGCAGCGGCACTATTCACAACAGCCGCGCAGCGTGGTCTCCCCACACGATGACACGTCATTCCTCCATAAAAAGGAATGAACAGAGCTCCCGTCGTGGCTCAGCAGGTTGAGAACCCAACTGGTATCCACGAGGATGCGGGTTCCATCCCTGGCCTTGCTCAGTGGCTTAAGGATCTGCAAGCAGTGGTGTAGGTCGCAGATGGGGCTCGGATCTGGCGTGGCTGTGGCCGGAAGCTGCAGTTCGATTCGACCCCCAGCCTAGGAACTTCCATATGCTGCAGGTGCAGCCCTAAAAAGCAAAAAAAAAAAAAAAAAAATCACGGACACTGTTACAGCACAGATGTACTTTGAAAACATGCTCCGTGAAAGAGGTCAGATGCCGAAGGCCTCTCCTTGTGTGATTCCATTTCCACAAGCTCCAGAACAGGCCAGTCTGTGGAGGCAGGAGACCGAGGGCTGCTGGGGCCGGAGGAATGGGGAGTGACCTTTGAAAGGCACGCAGCTTTTCGGGGACGATGAAAATTCTCAATCTAGCCAGTGGTGATGGCGGCACAACAGTGCAAATGCACTAAATGCCACTGGATTTTATACTTTAACACAGTGGAAACGGTACGTTTTTATGCTGTGTGTATTTTACAGATTACAAACAAGGTGCTGACCGTGCTGTGTGCCGACCAGGAGGGGCTGGACAGCGCTGCCGCTGCGCGCGGGGAGCGAGGGCCCCTCTCTGCCTGCCCCCTCCCCACGCCCTGTCCTGGGACAGCATCTAAGCCAGCCCCACGTCCCCTCAGGTCTTGTCCATGAAGAAGGAGCTGAACCCAGTGGAGCTGGACTTCCTCCTGCGGTTCCCGTTCAAGGCCGGGGTCGTGTCGCCCGTGGACTTCCTGCAGAATCAGGGCTGGGGCGGCATCAAGGTTGGCGTTCAGGCCGCACACAGCGTGCTCTTCCCCACCCCACCTCTTGGCCTTTCCTGCTGCATGTTTACAAGGTCACTCCTGGCCGTGACATTCAGGAGAACAGGGAGCCCCCAGAGCGGGGACCGGGAGGCCCGGGCTGCCTGCCAGCTCACGTCCCTGCAGGCAGCAAGCTGAGCTGCGACGGGTCCCGGGGCGGGTCCAGGGGTCGCCCCTCCGCCGCCCCCCACCTCCGGGACGGTGCAGAGCGTCAGGAGGCCTCCCCCTCTCAGCTCAGAAAGACCGGAGGAAGGCAGCCCCCTGGGGTGAGCGGGGCACCTGTCCCAGAGGCAGCCCAGGGTCGTGTCCCAGGACCAGACCCCTCCCTCCCGGGTCCCGGCCGCGTTCGCTCTGTCTGCTGGCCCCCGACGCCAGCAGCTCGTCATTGTAGCGACAGGTCCTGCTGTCGCGCTGGGGCGGGGAGAGCTGAGAGGGCCGCCTGCCCCCCAGGCCCTCTCGGAGATGGAGGAGTTCAAGAACCTGGACAGCGACATCGAGGGATCCGCCAAGCGCTGGAAGAAGCTGGTGGAGTCGGAGGCCCCGGAGAAGGAGGTCTTCCCCAAGGAGTGGAAGACCAAGACGGCGCTGCAGAAGCTCTGCGTGGTGAGGTGCTTGCGGCCGGACCGCATGACCTACGCCCTCAGGTGGGTGCGCGTCACCAGGGCCGCGGCGGGTAAGTCCTGGCGGGCCGCTTCCCCGCCCGCCGGCCCGCTCGCAGGGCTGCGGCTCGGGGGTCTCAGAAGGGGCCATCGGGACCCCTGCACCGCCCCCGGCCCCCTCAAGGAGGGGCCCCCGGGGTAAGCGAGGAGAAGACGGGGCTCCCGCATCGGCCTCCAGGTCTGAAACAAAAAGCGTGGGCGTTAAAGACCCTGCAGCCACACAGCGTCCTTTTAGGGTGTTGTGGGGAGAAAGCAACGGCGGCGACTGAGGACTTCCATGGCCCCAGTGGCTGGATTTAAAGTGACTCTTTTGTTTCTGTGGCTCCTTTGCAAAGAGAACCATTCTGACTTCTCGAACAATCTCCCTGGACCTGAACCGCCTCCAGGCTGGAAGCTTCACCACTGTGTTTCAGCCCCTGGTCCTCGGGCTCACCCCCCGACCCCGCCAGGCCTGTCGTTTCACAGAAGGACTCCGGGGACTGCAGGAGCACAGGGCAGACCTCTGTGCCCGCCCGCCCGCCAGTCTGCCTGCCTCTGGGGTGGAGAGGTTGTGCCCCCTCCCGGACCCCGGGCACAGGAAGGGGACTGGGAGGGCAGCGACACGGGCCCAGCCTGCTCTCGGACGGGAGGGAGCGTCTTGGTTTTCCATTTGTCAGAGTGGCCTGAAAGCGCCAGATCTCCCCAAAGACGCCCACGTCCATAATAGAATTCCCCTCTGACAAAGCAGAGGCCTGACTCACAGCCACCGGTGGTTCATAGATGGCTGTTGCTGTTTTGCTTTGTTTTCCTGGGACCGAAGAGGAAGAGGAAAAGGGACCAGGAGGGGTTCCAGGCGTGGGAGGAAGCGGGTGGAGTGAAGCGAGAAGCCACGTCACCGGGCGCGTCTGCTGGTCCAGGGAGAAAGGGCAGAGCGGCCGCGGCTCTCGGGAAGGCCGGGCGGTCTGGGGAGGGCCCGGGTGACAGTGCCTCCTGGGGAGCGGAGCACACGAGGGTGTCCAGACCGACCCCTCCAGAGCCCTCTTGAAGTCACCGGATCACCTCGGGAGAAAGCTCGTCGGGACCACGTAGGCGACCCCAAGCCGCGCTCCGCGACGACGTTCTGCGGGATTGAGGAAAGCAGGCCGGCCGCTCTAAACCAGCGGGAGCCGAGCGCGGCAGCGAGGAAGTTGCGATGGACAGCCAGTGGTGGACGGTCATCAGGAGCCGCCTGGGAGCCAGGCGCGTCCGGAGCGGTCCAGCCGGGTCCGCTCTGCCCTCTGCCGACCCCTCAAGACGGGCGCCTTCCCGCCTCGGGTCCACAGGCCCAGGGAGGGCGACTCGCCCGCTGTCGCAGGACGCAGGACGCCCAGGATGCAGGAACCATCATCAGTTCATGTGCAGAAAATGACCTGTGGCCCAGCCACGTCGTGAGCAACAGGGAGCTGGGGACACTCCTGCCCCTGGCAGGACGTGACACCTTCCAGAAACCCTTCCCGGGCAGGGGAATGGCACCCCTGTCCCGGCTCAGTTCCAAGGCCAGAAGCGAGCGCCCCCGGCGGCCTCGTGCAGGAGCCCCACCGGCCCGTGGCCGGGACTGGTTCAGGAAACTGCCCAAAGGCCAGGCCAGGGGACGGATGGCAGATGTCAGTCCCCGGGGCGGGAAGGCCCGCCTGGCACCTGCCCGCACGCCCCCTGCTGGGCGGGGGGAAGCCTCACATGAGCGGCGCCCCCGCCCGGCCTCCGCGGTTCCCAGAGCCCGGCCCCGCCACCTCAGGTACAAGCACGTTCTGTCCCGGGCGTCCTGCCGATGTCCCTTCAGAGGCCAAGCTGGACGTGATCTGGGCTCCTGTCCCCCGTTTCTGTCCAGCCCGCTCAGCCACCTGTGGTCACGGGAGGGTCGGGGGCTGAGACGCGGGGTCGCCCTGGGAGGGCCGAGGCGGACAGACGGGGCTTGGCGCAGAGAGCGGCTTCTGTAGGCGGAGTCACGGCGGGAAGCTCACTGCGGTTTCCCGAGGATCCGCCTTTGGTCCCTGGAGCTCACCAAGCGGCTCTGATGCCGTTGGCCCTCCTCCCCAGACGCCGCCCCCGCGTCTCCCCCACACCCCCGGGCCAGGGGCGATCAGGACCCACAGACGGGTCTCGCTTCTGCTCCTCAGTTTGCCGCCCTGGTGGCAGAGCAGACAGGGAGTGGGTGGGGAACAGAAGTCCCTGGAGACGGACCCCTTCCTTGGGGGCCCTTCTCGGCTCGGGTCCCCTTGTGGCTGACCCTGCACGTCTTAGAAGGCGGGGGTAGCCTCGGTTGCCAAGGGCCTGTCCCCGTGCAGGTCAGGGGGCACATCCCGCCACGGCCCCGCCCCCACCCCTCCCCCACGAGGAGGCCCCTGTGCAGACTGGCCTTCCCGCCAGAGAGCTTCCTCTGCCTGGGGATGCTAGTCCACCAGGAAAACGGGCTCGCGCGCCCCGGGGTCTGAGCACGCGTGTCCCCCTCAGGAACTTCGTGGAGGAGAAGATGGGCAGCAAGTTCGTGGAGGGCCGGAGCGTGGAGTTCTCCAAGTCCTACGAAGAGAGCAGCCCCTCCACCCCGATCTTCTTCATCCTCTCCCCGGGGGTCGACCCCCTGAAGGACGTGGAAGCGCTGGGTGAGTGTGACCAGCGGGCAGCAGCACCTCCGGCCGTGGGGAGAAGCGAGGGGAGCCGCAGGGAGACCGCCCTCCCACGCGGCGGCCGGGCGACCCCCAGACACGCAGACAGTTCTCAGGAGGACGCGGGGCCGGCGGCGTGGTGGCTCCTTCGTAAGTCACAGGTGGAACCACCACGTGGTCCAGCGGCCCCGCCTCTGCCCCCGCCCCCGCCGAAGGCTGGGAACAGGCGTCCAGACAAATGCTCTCTCCCAATGGCCGAGACACAGCCCCGCTGTCCAACGGCCGACGATGGAGGCTGGGTCTGGAAAATGGATGTGACAGATGTCAGCCAGGAGCGACCTGCTGACACAGGCTACCACCTGTGCCAAAGCGGGGAAGCCAGACACGGGTGTGCGAGCCCTCCTACCTGAAATGTCCCAAACTGGCGAATCTATAGCAGATCAGCGGCTGCCAGGGGCCGGGCGGGGGTCGGGATGGGGGGGACCATTTGGTGGGTGTGGGTGAAGAAAATGTGGAATCAGATGGACTGCTGCTGTGAATCACTGTGTGTCCCCGAATTTGCTTACTTTAAGAGGGCTTTTAAAGTGACCCACTTGATGTCAGGTGTGTTTTTACCACAGTTTAAAAAGGGGGCTGGCTGTGGGGAGTTCCATCGTGGCTCAGCAGTTAACGAATCTGACTAGTATCCATGAGGATGCAGGTTCGATCCCTGGCCTCGCTCAGTGTGTCAAGGATCCAGCGTTGCCATGAGCTGCAGTGTAAGTTGAAGATGTGGCTCAGATCTGGTGATGCTGTGGCTGTGATGTAGGCCTGTGGCTACAGCTCCGATTCGACCCCTAGTCTGAGAACCTCCATATGCCGCGGGTGTGGCCTTAAAAAGACAAAAATGGGGAGGATGTGGAATTCCCAGCCGGGGGTCATAGAGCCCCCCCTCTTGTCATTCAACTGTCCCCATGCTTTTCCTTCTTTTCTTTCCTTCAGGGAAAAAGCTTGGATTTACCATAGACAATGGGAAGCTGCATAACGTGTCCCTGGGGCAGGGACAAGAGGTGGTGGCGGAGAACGCCCTGGACGTGGCGGCAGAGAAAGGGCACTGGGTCATTCTGCAGGTGCGGGGGTGGGGCGCCCTGCCTCAGGGCCTGGGGATTGGCCTGAAGGCCTCGAAAAAGGCAGGTTGGGGGATCCCCGGACCCCGGATCCCATGCTCACAGGGCTGGGACGCCTACAGCCTGCGGAGGGAGGGGGCAGGCGAGCCTGCACTCGCCCAGCTCTGCTCGGGGCAGCGGGTGGCCCGGGCGTCACTACTGGCCGGTGAAAGCCTGGGTCCTTCAGCAGCGGGAGAGACTGGGGTATATGCAGAGCGCCCCTAAAGAGGGCTTGTACGAAAACAGAGCGCCCCAGCGGATGCGCTAAAACAAAGCCTCCTCCCTCACTGGCTGGGCCGCCCGGCCCTGCCGCCTCCCCAAGCCCCGCCCCCAGCCCCGCGGCCCCTCTGCAGGCCTGCCGGGAGATCCCAGGGCCCTGCCTGGTCCCATGTGGAGACCTCTTGTCCATTTTCTTTCTTTCTTTTTGCGGGGTGTAGTGGGGTGCTAAAAGGGCCGCTCACAAGGCATATGGAAGTTCCCAGGCTAGGGGTCTAATCGGAGCTACATCCGCGGCCTACGCCGCAGCCACAGCAACGCGGGATCCCAGCCGCATCTGCGACCTACACCACAGCTCACGGCAACGCTGGCTCCATAACCCACTGAGCGAGGCCAGGGATCAAACCTGCATCCCATGGGTACCAGTCAGATTCATTTCCACAACAGAAACTCCTTGTTCATTTTCTTTTACAAAATAATCACCACTACGTCTGGTGACCTTCTGTCACCAACGATATGACCTCCTGTTCCCCTCACTGCCCACTGCATCCCCGTGCCTCACAGTTTTGAACTGGAAGTTTGTGCCTCTTACTCTCCCTCACCTGCCCCCCTGACAGCACCTGTTTGTTCTCGGTGTCCATAACTGTTTTCTTAGGTTTGTTTTTTAAATTCCACCTGTGAAATCACACAGCATTTTTCTTTCTTCTCACTTGTCATAATATTCCCTAGGTCCTGCCACGTTGTCAGAGATGGCAAGTTCCCTTCTTTTTCGTGGCTTAGTATTCCACTGTGTACATACCACGTATCCTCTTTACCCATTCCTCCATTGGTGGACACTTAGTTTCCTTGGCTTGGCCATTGTAAATAATCCTGCTATGAACGCAGGGGTGCACATATCTTTTCAAATTTTCCATTTTCTTTGGGTTAATACCCATAAGTGGCATTGCCAGATTGCATGGTAGCTCCATTTTTAATTTTTTGAGGACTCCCCAAACTGTTTTCCATAGCGGCTGCCCCAGTTTAAATTCCTACCGACAGTGCACACGGGCTCCCTTTTCTCGAAGCCATTTCTTTTTGCCCCAGCCTCTCAGAGGAGGGGCGGGGTGCGGGGGGGACTGTCGAAGCTCAGCCCTATGCGGTGGAGGGCGGTGGCAGGAGGGCTAGAATTCAGAGCCCAAGCAGGGACCCTGGGGCCTCAGTTGCTTAGCTGAAATTAAGGGGGCCAGCAGGGCTGGGAAGCGCCCCCCAGGGGACGCGGCGGGGTGAGGAGACTGTGGGCTGGGGTGGGGTGAAGAGACTGTGGGCGCTCAGCCCTGGTTTGGGTGGGGGTGGGGCAGGGTGGGGAGGCTGGGCGCTCAGCCCTGGTTTTGGCCGCAGAACATCCACCTGGTGGCCCGCTGGCTGGGCACCCTGGACAAGAAGCTGGAGCGCTACAGCGTGGGCAGCCACGGAGACTACCGCGTGCTCATCAGCGCCGAGCCGGCCCCCAGCCCTGAGTCCCACGTCATCCCCCAGGGCGTCCTGGAGAACGCCATCAAGATCACCAGCGAGCCACCCACCGGCATGCGCGCCAGCCTGCACAAGGCCCTGGATCTCTTCACCCAGGTAGGCAGGGCGGCCCCCTCCTGCGTCCGGCTGCTGCCGGCGTCGGCCCACGGCTCTCAGCCAGCCCCGCTCCCCCGGTGAGCCCACACCCCTCCCGCCGTGCGAGGGGCCCGATTCCCAAAGGACTGTGCAAGACGCAGGTAGCGTGAGGTGCCGGCAGCCCCTCTCACACACAGATGTGTTCAGAGCAAAGTGCTTGTTTTGCATGCGTTTTGGGAAGTGCACACAGCCCCGGTAAACGTGGGCCAGGTCCCTGGTTTGTCTGAGTGCCTTAGGAAGGGTCATTTAATGCTGCTGGGGCCACGGTGCCCCCCAGCCCCCTGCTCTCGGTCCCTGTGAGAGGTTACGCTGGTGGGAGGCCGTGCAGGTGGATGGGGCCACAGACAGGACAGGAAGCCCAGCCTCGCAGGCTCAGGACTCTGCTTCCGGGCCCGCCTTCCTCCCTCAGCAGGCAGCCCCCACTGCCTCCTGCAGGAATGCGGGGCGACCCGGTCCCCAGGATGGGGCGCGGGGGCCTCGGGCTGTCACTCTGTCTGCCCTGACCTCTGCTCGTGCGGCCCCGCCCCCGCCCCCACCTCACAGTCCCCAGCCGACCACCTCCGAGCCCTCCTGGCTCCCCCCGCAAAGCCCTAACATCTGTACCCACTCTTGGCACCTGTGTCGGCTCTGTTCTGTCCTGGAACTTCCCGGGTGCACACACCTGCTCTCCCAATGGGAGTCTAAAACCTTTTTGAAGAAGAAAACCTCATATTCTCTGAAAATACCTAACAAAGACCTATGTACGGAGCACACTGTGCCAAGAATGTGTAATTCCCATATCTGATTTACTTAATTTATACGAAAAATATCTGAGTCATCCACAACTACTCCCTGTGGGCTCAGGGGACCCACCGAGCTCCGTGTGAGGTCAGAGAACTGAAAGCAGGAAAGCAGAGGGGCAGGGCGGGGTCCCCCTGCAGACGACGTCCATGCCCCCGGGGGACGGAGCGCTGGGCCAGACCCGTCAGGCGGGTGCCTGGTCTGTGCCTGGTCAGGGGCATGGGCGTGCTTCCGGGATGGGGACTCAGACGAGAGGGGACACACGGAGCCAGGATGACGTGGCTCAGACGGGCCCAGAGCGGTCCGCTGCCGTCTCTGACGCGTACGGAGGTGGACGGGGACGTGTGGGAAGATTCTGTAGCAATTCGGCATCACTGTGAATCCAAGCACGTGATCGGTTTTTCCTCTCTACCGTATTTTGCTAAAATATCGGTCTGTGATGGAGTGGGGGAGGGCGGCAAGGACGGCGGGAAGCCGGGCCCCACTTGCACAGGGGGCTCCCGAGCCAGTCTTAGCCGGGAAGTGGGTGCTGAGGCAGAGACGTCTGCAAAAAAGCAAGAGCCTCTGAGCCCAGGGAGCAGCTCCCCAGGGAGGGCGGGTGGAGCTGCTGGGGACTCTGGGTGGGGGCCATGGGGCCAGGAGGACGCAGAGGGGCTGCAGGGCTTTGGGGAGACGGCCTCACTGCTTGGAGTCGGGGGAAGAGCAGTGGCGGTCAGGCAGGTGCGAGCTGGGGCTGCCCGGCTGAGGACTGCGCTTGGGGCCCCAGGACTGTGATGCCGGGGGACGGAGGGGTTCCCAGACCCTGTCCACCACCTGAGGCTCCTGCAGAGATGGGAAGGGAGGCCACGGGGAAGGCTGAGCTGTGCTGCCTTTGCGGAGTTTGACAGAACGCGGCAGCGGTGGCTGGGACCCGCCCAGGCACATCAGTGACCACGGAGCCCAGAGGGCCAGGGGGCCGGGGAGGAGCGGTCTGGCCAGAGAGAAGTCCGATGGACTTAAAGCCTGCAGGCTTCCCCCCGTCTCAGGGCTGCTTACTCATCTGGCCGCCTCTCCCTCTCCCTCTGTCTGCTCGCTTTCACCGCTCACATCTGGAAGGGACCAGCCAGGCCTGTCTCGCGGCCATGTCTGTGACGGGCATGGAGGGAGGGGCCCTGGAGGCCCATCTGCGCCCCCTCCCTTCCCACGCTTGCAGAGGGGCCCCGGGCGCCTGTATTGGGGCTTCCAGGCTTCCGCGGGAGCAGGACAGGGCCCCTCCCTGGTGCATTTTTCCAGGCACTCTCCCCACCGTGCCCACTGCATACAGGTTGGTCCCCTCCTCAGGTCTCTGCTACCGGGCCTGCTGCCCCCGGGGAGCGCCTGGCCTGGAGGGGCCCACAGTCCGGGCTCAGCGGGTGAGGACGAGTACAGCTTGGCTTCCAGCAGCCTCTGTTCAGAGCCACCCACGTAGCAGAGGCCAGTCAGTCAAAATCTCAGGAACCCCAGGGACTGAGGTTCAGGTCTGGGCCGGGTGTGCCTGTCCCTGGGGCCACCTGCTTCCGGAACGAGCTGGCTAAGGATCCCCTCCCCTTTACCCACTGTTTCTGGAGAGTCTGGGGTCCAGCTCGGGTGTAGACATGAGGAATGCTGAGAACCACAAAGGAATTACACTGGAGACTATTTCATTAGGAAGCAGTATTTGAATGGTAACCACGGCTTCAGTGGTATGCCCGTGGTTCTGGAGGAAACAGGACCAGGAGGCGTACTCCCCAGCGTCTACGCGGGACAGAGCCCCCTCCACGCCGCCTCAGCCCCGCGAAGCAGCCCGCACAGGCAGCCCCCAGCCTCACGGGACGTCTGTGCGCGGGTGTGCCTGACCCGGCCGTGCGCCCTCCCGCAGGACACACTGGAGATGTGCACCAAGGAGATGGAGTTCAAGTGCATCCTCTTCGCCCTGTGCTACTTCCACGCCGTGGTGGCCGAGAGGCGCAAATTTGGGGCCCAGGGTTGGAACAGGTCGTACCCCTTCAACAACGGGGACCTCACCATCTCCATCAACGTGCTGTACAACTACCTGGAGGCCAACACCACGGTAAGGGCCGCCGGCTCCCCCTGCCCGTGCTTGCCCGCCGCCTGTCATTTGCTCGGTCTCGCTTCTAAGAGACGCTGAGTGGGGTCTCAAGGGCCAAGGAAACTCTGAGCACATGGAGCTCCTCTGTGATGCCACCAACCTGGCCTCGGGGTCACCAGCCAGCCCCAGCCATCAGCTCCTGCCGCTGGCGGGGTCGGGCAGTTAGTCTGACTCCACGGGGGTCAGTATCTGTGGGGACCTGCTGGTCCTGCTGCTCTCGCATCTGGACAGGGGTTCTCCGGGAAAGGCCAGCACGCTGGGCGCGTGTCTGGAGACAGAACCCAGGTTCAGAGGGAGGCCAAAGACACTCCCTGGGAAGATGGCACGTTCCATCTTTATTGGAAGCTGGAGCAAACGTGTCAGGTGCCGTGCAGGCAGCTGCGGTTGAGGTGGGGGGAGCTGCAGCCGTGAGGGCCCAGCAGGCAGCGGGAGATGGGCAGGCACGGCCCCGTGGAGGCGGCCGCCCCCGCAGCACCGAGAGCCGGCCTTCCGCCTCCCGCGGCTCCTCTCGGGACCTTGCGCAGCCGTGACCCCCAGGAGGAGGCAGAAGGGCACCCCACCAACCCCATCCCCTCACTCCTGCCCCAAGTCAACGGCAACAAGGACCGCGGCACCGGCTGCTTCCCAGACCAAGAGGTGGGCGGGAGCCAGGGCCCAACCTGAGCGGGAACCTGCCTGGGGATGGCAGGGAGGTGGCCGGACAGCTGGCCCCGGTGCTCGGCGTCCCAGCACTCGAGGTGCCCGCGCCTGTGGTCAGAGGCCTGAGGACCGACCTGCAAGCCTTGGGGGTTGAGGGTGGAGCACCCCCTGTCATAACAAAGCTCAGATGCGCTGAGAGGACGGGGCCCTGCGCCAGCCGCCCCCAGGCCCCAGAGGAAGACGGCCCCGGCCTGCCGCCCCCGAGCCTGAGCCCGGAATGCGGTTTGCTTGCTTGGTTCCTGGCGAGACCCCTGGCCCTGGAGAAGGCGGTGCCTCTGAAGACCCTGTGGGCGAGGCTCGTGGAGCGGATGGGAACCAGGGCGACCTCGGAGGGCCTGGAAGGAAGACCCTCTTGACAGGTTCAGAGATAACAAGCTGGACTTGAGGCTCACCAAGGTCTAGGTGCCCGAGAGCCAGGACCCCACCCATGTAGCTACCGCTCTTTTTGATTTTGTTGGCTTTTTAGGGCTGCACCCGCAGCATATGGAGGTTCCCAGGCTAGGGGTCTAATTGGAGCTGCAGCCGCTGGCCTTCACCACAGCCACAGCAACGCAGGATCCGAGCTGTGAGTCTGTGACCGACACCACAGCAACGCCGGATCCTTAACCCACGGAGCGAGGCCAGGGATCGAACCCGCATCTTTACGGATACTAGTTGGTTTTGTTCCCGCTGAGCCGCGACGGGAACTCCACGTAGTTACTGCGCCTGCTGGAGGGGACCGGTGAAGGGAAGGGTCGCAGGCGGCCCCCCATTCCCGAGCCCAGGGAATAAAGGGGGGCCGAGGGAGTGCGTTGGGGCCGGGGGCGCACGCAGAGAGGCGGTGCGGGCAGAGGGCTGGGCCTCCTGCGGGGGGCAGGGGGGAGGCAGGAGCCCCTGGTGCCTGGCGGGAGGAGGGGTGACCGAGAGGAGCAGGTGACCCTGCAAACCCGGGAGGCATGGCGGTGGCGGGAGGGGCTGGCGTCCCCCAGCGGCTGCCGCCCGCCCAGCCGCCCCCCTCCGGCAGGTGCCCTGGGACGACCTGCGCTACCTCTTCGGGGAGATCATGTATGGCGGCCACATCACCGACGACTGGGACCGCCGGCTCTGCAGGACGTACCTGGGCGAGTACGTCCGGGCGGAGATGCTGGAGGGGGAGGTCCTGCTGGCCCCCGGCTTCCAGATCCCCCCCAACCTGGACTACAAGGTGAGGGCGCCTCCCTCCAGGGGTGGTGACGGACGAAACGACGCCAACAGAGGGCACTGGCATCCCACGGGCCCCCAGGCCAGCCGTCTGCTCTGGCGAGGGGCCAGGCCGCCCTCACGAGAGGGCGAAGCAGCCCGTGCGGAGGGCCGGGGGCGGCTCCGTGTGGCTGGGAGCAGCCCCGAGACGTGGGCGGGACGTTCTGGTGAGTGGCGCTCAGGCACGCGGGCCCAGGCTGCAGCTCACAGAGCACCCCCTTTCAGGGTTACCACGAGTACATCGACGAGAACCTGCCCCCCGAGAGCCCCTACCTGTACGGCCTGCACCCCAACGCGGAGATCGGCTTCCTGACGGTCACCTCGGAGAGGCTGTTCCGCACGGTTCTGGAGATGCAGCCCAAAGAGACGGACTCGGGGGCGGGCGCCGGGGGGTCCCGCGAGGAGAAGGTAGGAGCCTGGCTGCCCAGCTGGCTACTGGGAGGGCGGGGCGCTGGGCGGCTGCGGGGGGCGGGGCAGGCTCCACCCCGGCTGCCCCGCCCTCCAGCCCCGCCCTGCCCGCTCCAGGGCGGCAGCCCAAGTCCCGGGCCAGCGGCAGCGGCTCCGGCAGCGCAGGCGCATGGGGACAGTCCCTCCAGGCGAGCTTGGAGGGTCACGGGCAGATGCCCTGAACACTCCCAGCAGCAGAAAAGCTCAGACGACAAAAGGGCGTTTAATAAATTCCCGCTTGCCGGGGTCCCCACTGCCATCTCACAAGGCACCGGCACCCTGGCACCTAGATATTCCGGGCAGGTTCTCGACTGGAGACCTCTGTGCTGTCGGCCCCAGGGCCGTTTGTCTAATGGCCGAAACTGTGTCTAAGGGGAGGGGTCTTGTGAGCGCACGTGGGCCCCTTGAGAGCGTGTGACCAGCGCAGTCCCTGCGAGCAGCCCCCCCGGAGGACAAGGTCCTGAGCCCACGACCACTGGGTGACAGGGTGGGGAGGGAAGAGGTGCCTCTGGGGTCTGCAGGCGCCAGGCCAGGGCGGCCCGACGCTCCCGGGGCCTCGACAAGGGGACCAGACGCCTGAGGGCCGGGACTCCCTCCCCGGTCAAGGCTGGGCCGCCCCTCCGCTGCCTCTGCTTCCGGGCCGGGCGCTGTGACGCGGGCTGCCTGGGGCCCGGCTTCCAGGTGAAGGCCGTGCTGGATGAGCTCCTGGAGAAGATCCCGGAAACGTTCCACATGGCCGAGGTCGTGGCCAAGGCCGCTGAGAAGACCCCGTACGTGGTCGTCGCCCTCCAAGAATGTGAGAGAATGAACACCCTGACCGACGAGATGCGCCGCTCGCTGAAGGCGCTGAACCTGGGGCTGAAGGTAGGGCCGGGGGCGCGGCCCCTCGATGCCCGGGTCGGGGCTGTGGGCGGCGGAAGGAGGCGGGACTGCCCGGTCTGCGTCTGTGCGACCCAGGGGGAGCTGACCGTCACCCCCGACATGGAGGACCTGTCCACGGCTCTGTTCTACGACACCGTGCCTGACACGTGGGTGGCCCGGGCCTACCCCTCCATGATGGGCCTGGCGGCCTGGTACGCGGACCTGCTGCTCCGCATCCGGGTAAGGACGGTGCCCCGACTCGGCACAGCAGCCCCGGGGCCCACGGCCCTTCCTCCCGAGGCCCAGGCGCGGACGGCCCTCCCAGCAGAGCCCCGAGCGAGCGCTCCAGGCGGCCAGGGCCAGCGCTGCCTGCTCTGTCCCTGCAGGAGCTTGAGGCCTGGACCACGGACTTCGCACTGCCCACCGCCGTGTGGCTGGCCGGCTTCTTCAACCCGCAGTCGTTCCTCACAGCCGTCATGCAGTCCATGGCCAGGAAGAACGAGTGGCCGCTGGACAAGATGTGCCTGTCCGTGGAGGTGACCAAGAAGAACCGGGAGGACGTGACGGCGCCCCCGCGGGAGGGCGCCTACGTCTACGGACTCTTCATGGAAGGTAGCGGGGCCGCTGGCGGGCAGGGCTCGGCTCTTCCTCCGACGTGCGCGTCGGTTTTGAGATGGTGAGGAACTCGGCCCCGGTGCCTGGGCCAGGCTTCCCTCTGGGCTGAGGGCCCAGGAGCCCACTGGGGCCGGGGTTCCAGGGGTGGCCTCTGAGCCTGGCTCGAGGTCAGCATCCGGCGGCAGGGGGGCTGGCGCTCACTCCTTCCTCCCATCTGCCCTGCACGGGGCGAGGCCCGATGGGACCGCCCGGCAGGCAGGCAGGCTGGCTGTATCCTTAGAGCCCCCCCCGCCATCAGCAAAGGTGAGCGCAGCAGCAGCAGCAGCCGTTCTCCGTCTTTATTGGGGGATTAGGGAAGGGACACATAAGCCGCCTTCAACAGAGCAAGCAGAAGGAAGGGCCCGGCTGAAGGCAGCCGCAGTTGTATGCACAGAGCTGTCACAGACACTGGGCGGACAGCACACGGGGGCACGGAGCTGCACGCGGGCACGCCCAGCAGGGCAACTAGCCGCTGCCACGTGAGGCTCAGGAAACCCCAGCCCTGTAAATGAGGGAGCCGAGAGCGCCAGGGCTGAGCTGTCCCCACACGTGCACGGGGACCGGCGACCCCAGGCCTCGGCTGATGGCCCACCTGCAGCAAGTCCAGAGCCAGCCCAGGCCCCTGCCCTACTCACTGCCAGCACGACAGACGGGAAGCGGTCGCCTCACCATGGGCCACCCTGACCCTCGGCCGTGCTGTCCCCGCAGGCGCTCGCTGGGACACCCAGACCGGAGTCATCGCCGAAGCGCGGCTGAAAGAGCTGACGCCCGCCATGCCCGTCATCTTCGTCAAGGCCATCCCTGTGGACCGCATGGAGACCAAGAACATATATGAGTGTCCCGTGTACAAAACACGCGTCCGCGGCCCCACCTACGTCTGGACCTTTAACCTGAAGACCAAAGAGAAGGCGGCGAAGTGGATCCTGGCAGCCGTGGCGCTGCTCTTACAGGTCTAGCTGGCTCTCCAGGTCCCACCACAAGGCCCTCGCTGCCCTGGGCCAGGGCCTGACTGCAACTTGAAATTTCCAGGTAGAAACCATCACTTACTCTCACAGGAACTAGTGGCTGCCTTCTGTAGCTGTCTTCTGTTCTCTGTGGCTGCCTTCTGTTCTCTTAAATAATCGAGGCACTTTAATGACCATGCACAGCTGGACCAGCCAGAGCAGGGAGGGCAGGGAGGCAGAGCTCGGGCTGGGGCGTTGAATTAAAATAATGAAGCCGCTTAGCTGTGCTTGTCTGAGTCACTGGAGCTGGCCATCAGCCCGACGCCTCATGGCCACCAGGTGCCTCGTGTGGGCTTGGGGGTGAAGCCCCCATTCCCAGAACCAAACCCCCAATCCTGACTTCCCAGAGGGCGTAGTTCGGTTTATTTACAAGTTGGGTTCGAGCTGGAGAGTCTCACCCCAGGCCGGATACTACGTGCAAACACCACCGAAGGGCCAGCGCGTTCCTTCCCAGCGCACCCCCAGGCTGCCAGCGTCCCCTAAAGCTCTACTCCCCCTTCTCTTCTCTGTGGTGTTGCCTCCTCCCTGCCCTGGAATTCTCAACACCCAGCAACTGCACAGCAGGGCCGTGTCCACGCAGCTCAAGGGCTTCAGGCCAGCTCCCACTCTGAAAGTGCTAGAACCTGACGTCCTGAACACAAAGGGACCACCTTAGACTCATCTGTGACCCAGGAGGTCACGATTTCCCAGGTCCACAGTGAATGGCCCTGATCGCCCTGGGCAGCCTCGGGGCTGTCTTTGGTCTCCCCATCAGCTCTCACTTCCTGCAGCCCAAGCCGACTTTCAAACCCAGTCTCTAATACTAGACAGCAAAGGGCATTATGTAACATAAAGGGATCAACCCGATAGGATTTAACATTCATTAAGATATACGTACCCCATGCAGAAGCACCTAAATGTATAAAGCAAATGTTAAAAACGTAAAGGAAGAAACAGGGTGACACAATAACAGCAGGCCCTCCTCAGCCCCCCTCCCGCCCCATCGCTGCGCACCGCCACAGCAGGGACTCCGGAAACAGCAGTCCCGAAGGACCCGGCAGGCCAGCTGCACTTTACAGTCACCACAGGACACTCTATCCAAAACCGGCAGAGTGGACGTGGAAGTTCACCCGGATGGACCACAGGCCCAGATACAAAACAAGTCTCAGCAAATTTCAGAAGACAGTGTTTTTTCCAACCACAACAGTATGAAACTACAAATCAGAGGAAGAAAAATGGGAAAAATACAAAAATACGTGGAGACTAAAACAACATGCTACTAAAAAAATCAAAAAAGACATCAGAAAAGACCTCGAGACAAACACACACACACAACCTTGCCAAATGTACGGGAGGCAGCCAGAGCACCTGTGAGGGGGGCTCAGGGCACTACAGGCCTACCCCACAAATGGGGAATCTCCAACCCCCTAACCTGCCAGCTAGGGATCAGGAAAACGAGAACAAAGGCCCACTCATCAGAAGAGGGTGGCTGCTCAGCAGCCAAAAAATCCTGACCTCCAGAGAGGCGAGCCTGCCTGCAGGCACTGCGACCGCGGCGAGCATGGCACAGCACGGGGAGGCCTGGGCCCGCAGCCTGCTGCCGTCCGGGCACAGGAGCCAGGGCTGGGGGAAGCCGGGCCCCACACACAGCCTGCCCACGAGCAGCAGGAAGCGGCAAGGGGTGGCCCATGCGGCCTCACTCTGTGGGCTCCGAAGGGTCAGGCAGCTGCAGTGGTGCCGGCCCCCGGCCGCCCTGGGACAGGCCTCAGCAGAAAGGACCGCGGCGCGTCCTGGACCCACCCGCCGCCCCGTGGTGGTGCTGGTGCAGGCCGTCTAGGAAGGTAGCTGGGCTGCCAGAAAGCCTGGAGATCCAGGGGCACAAGGAAGGCAGCAAGCAGGGCCCAGAGACTCCAGAAGGGTCCCAAGGCTGGCACCCTGGGTGAGTTCTGGCTTAGAAAGCAGAGTAAAGAAGGCCCCATGGAACATCTGGCCTCATTCTAAGTTCAACTTGATGCCCAAGTTCCATGAAAATGTTTTCCAAACATCCTCAGCCAACCCACGGGTGAAGCAGCAGCCCCGGAAGCCCTAAATCTGGGGCCACTAATTTACAAGTCCCGGGGCCCAGTGGGGCTAAGAGAAAGAAGGAAAGATGTCCCTCCAGCCCTCCCCTGGGGCCTGGAGAAGCCGGCCCTCTGCAAGGCTGGAGGAGTTCTGGCCCAGGAGCCAGACTGCCAGGCAACCGCCTCTGCCAGCCCGGAGGGGTTGCCACAGCCCCGCGTGTCCAGGCTGGAGGGAGAGCAGAGCTGCCACTCAGGAGGTAAAACTGCCAGGGGCCGCCAGGCAGGGAACTCATCTAGATCCTGGGTAATAACCATAAAATGGGAAGGTTTTCCAACTTTGCCTTTGGGGCCTGAAACAACAGTCACTTCATTCCACACTACACATCTGTGGGTAGATGACCAAGTTCCCTCCAAACACGGCAAGATGATTCAGCCTGGGCTTGCAATGCAGTCTCGGCGAGACAGATGGGCTGAGAGCTACCCTGCATCTGAGGGCCAAGAGCCCCACGGCAGTCCTGGTGGGCGCAAGAGTCGGGGCCCTGGCTGGGTGGGGCTCCAGGCACGGTAGAGAGCCCCCCGCCCACTGTCCTAAAGGGGACGAGCAGAAACACGGCGAGCAGCTGAGCGTGGAAGGAACCAGCCAGATTGCTCAAGCCCAGCCGTGGCCCAGGGCACGCTCTGGGCCCACAGCATCTGCAGGAATGCGAACACAGCTTCCCGAAAGCCTCTGTCCAAACAGAAACCCAGTGCCCCGTGCATTCTTTTGGTTTCCCTCGTCTAATTGTCCCACAGGACAACTTAATGACTGGTTTGAAGACAAGCAGTGTTAACTGATGTGCTGCTGCCCCAGGGCAGCGTGGCCTGGGCCACCACGAAAACCTGCAGATCTGCCTGGCCCCAGGGGAGGCGCTCAGGCCCTGCCCCCCCCCCAGGGCAAGGCAGCCCAGGCTGCGCCAGCCTCGGCCTCCCAGGACCCACAAATGTGACCGTCAGGGCCGCCAGCGCACGGAGAGAGACACAAAGCTGCCTCCAGGGACCACGTGCAGGGACGGAAGCCGAGCTTCCGCCCCACCAGGCCTGGGCAACGTTCAAGCATCTAAAGATGCAGAGACTGGAAATCTGCTCCGGGGACCCGGGGCTGGCGAGGGACACGGGGCTAAGTATCAGAACAGATCTAAGGGTCAAAGGTGGCTGCTTAGGGGGAACGAAGGGGAGCTACATTTTCTCGGCCTTTTAGTATTTTACTCTCTAAACTTGCACATTATTTGAATAAAATTGAAATGTTGAGGAAAAAAATGAAATGATGAAACAATTTTTTAACGGTACCGCCCTGAGGGACGCAGGCGCAGAGGGCCAGCGCCACCGCCGCTCGGCCACGCGCTTCTCCATCCCCGTCCTCACGGCCCTCGCCCTCCCCTCCCCACAGACCGAAGGCCCAGGCGCTCCAGCCCCACGCCCCGCGTTAGAGGAGTCGGCCCAGGTCGTCCCACCCGGAGCTGCGACCATGGGGGTGAGGTCAGGGTCCAAAGGCCTCTGAGAAACAGACACTCACTCAGTAGACACGCCGCCTCCGATGGCGGCCGTACCCTGTCCGGCCTCCTGACAGCCCAGGGGCAGCTCCCTAAGGCCTCACACCTCGACCTCCTGGGGGCACAGCCCTGGGCAGCAGAGAGCATCCTGTGCCCAGCTGCCAGCACGGGTCCACCAGGAGATGGGCGCCGCCCAGGCCAGGGCAGCGAGCCAGGACGCTCCCGCCCCGGCGCCCCCCGACTCCCACTGCCTTCGGAAGCGCGCACTCGGTGGCGAGGAAGGGGCGCAGACCCTCCCTCTGTGCCCCTCCAGCCCCCGGGGACAGGACAGCACAAGCACACCCACGACGCTGGCCCCGCCACAGCCGCCCGGGACCCGGCAGAGCTGGAAGGGCCGCCTCGCTCAGCCCCGGGCTTGGAACACGCACAGCCCCAGCCCGGGGCAGGGCGCGAGACAGGACGCCAGAGCCCAGGCGTCTGGCCAGAGGACCTGCAACCCGGCTGGGGAAGCCGCTGCCCTCCGCGCTGGGCGGCCCTACGGGCGGCCAAGTACCTGTCATCCTCAGAAGAAGTTCTTAATCAGTGGAGTCACCATCTTCACCCACAGCTTCACCCGCCGGCTCGGCTGCTCAAAGGTGGCAGCGGACACCACACCTGACCTCAGATAGAGCCGCTCCTGCTCCTGGGGAGGGGGACAAACAGGGGTCGGGGTCAGCGCCGGCCTGGGGACAAGCCGGCTGTGAGACACTGCTCGGAAAGGCTGGGAGCTGGTGGGTCCCAACTTTTAAGACCGAGACCTGTACGCGATGGGCAGTTTAGTGCTGAAGAAATACAGCCGGTGGAAAAGGTATTTAAAAGTTCACCCGCACTAAATGAGGTAGTGCCACATAAAACCATGGGACACTTTTTCATTCAAATAAGACATGGTTTTTCTTCTCACAGACTGGCAGAAAGCTGTTCTGTACTGTCTCCACCCTCAGCTGACAAAGGCCTAGGAAGGGAACAGGCACTCTCAAGACACTGCTGATGGACGGGGCGGGGAACATCTGTGGGGAAATTTGGCAACAGGTATCAAAAGTCTTAAAAAGCTCCACTGGCAAGAATTCATTCCAATTAACTACACACTAAGATTTGTGCACACTGGGAGTTCCCGTTGTGGCTCAGTGGTTAACGAATCCGACTAGGAACCATGAGGTTGTGGGTTTGATCCCTGCCCTCGCTCAGTGGGTTAAGGATCCGGTGTTGCTGTGAGCTGTGGTGTAGGTTGCAGATGCAGCTCAGATCCCACATTGCTATGGCTGTGGCGAAGGCTGGCAGCTACAGCTCCTGTTAGACCCCTAGCCTGGGAACCTCCATATGCCGCGAGTGCGGCCCTAGAAAAAGCAAAAAGACAAAAAAAAAAAAAAAAAAAGATTTGTGCACACTGATATTTACCACACCGACATGACACTGGAGAAAAACTGGAAACCACCTAAATGCCCAGCAACCAACTAATTAAATATAATAAATCCATATAACCAACCAACGTTCCCCATAAGATAACAATGCTCTTAGAAAAACATCTATGTAACGAAGTGGAGAAGGGTACAGTATATTAAGTGAAAGACACTACGTATTAACTAATATATACAATATGATCCTAATTTCATTAAGATGAAGACTTAGACTTCCGCATATACACAGACGACACAGGCAAGGAACAGTCAGGACTATTTCAACAGACACGGAGCCCTACTGTAGAGCACAGGACTCGACTCAGTGTGCAGCGACGAACACGGAGGCAAAGGCTGTGTGCCTCAGCCACTCTGCTCAACAGCCGAAAATAACAACACTGTGCATCAGCTGTACCTCAATGAAATTAAAAAGAGAGGAGTTCCAGCCGTGGCTCGGTGGGTGAGGAATCCAGCGCTGTCTCTGCAGCGGCACGGGTTTGATCCCTGGCCCAGTGCAGTGGCCTGGCGCAGCTGCAGTCCAGATTCCATCCCTGGCCCGGGAACCTCCACACGCCGCAGGTGTGGCCCAAAACCAAAACCATCAGCAAAACAAAACCACCACCTATAGGGGTTGTGACCTATAAGGGGTTAATATCCAAAAAGTACAAAGGGCTCAAACAACTCAAAACAACACAATACCAGTCACTCACTCAGCATAAAGCGCTTAGCATCTTCTAATTTTTCTCAGTTTTTACAACAAACAACTATTGCTTTCATTTTTTGTGTGTGTCTTTTTGCCTTTTCTAGGGCCGCACCCGTGGCATATGGAGGATCCCAGGCTAGGGGTCGATTCAGAGCTGTAGCCGCCAGCTTACGCCACAGCCACAGCAACACGGGATCCAAGCTGCATCTGCGACCTACACCACAGCTCACGGCAAAGCCGGATCCTTAAGCCACTGAGTGAGGCCAGATTTCGAACCCGCAACCTCATGGTTCCAAGTCGGATTTGTTAACCACTGAGCCACGATGGGAATTCCTATTGCTTTCATATTTAAAAAGATGTTAAACACTGGAGTTCCCATTGTGGCTCAGTGGAAACAAATCTGACAAAGCATCCATGAGGACGCAGGTTCGATCCCCAGCCTTGCTCAGTGGATTAAGGATCCCGCGTTGCCCTGAGCTGTGGTGTAGGTCACAGATGTGGCTCAGATCTGGCGTTGCTGTGGTTGTGACGTAGGCCGGCAGCTGCAGCTCCAATTCACCCCCTAGCCTGGAAATCTCCATATGCTGCGAGTACGGCCCTAAAAAGCAAAGAAAGAAAAAAAAGAGAAAGAAATGAAGCACTGATCTAAGCCTCGTCCTAGACTGGTTAGAATCTCCGAGAGGAGAAACTGCCTCCTCTTTAAACATCTCACCCCACACGTGCTGTGCCTGCTAAACAAGGAATGGGAGCTTTCAAGGGGCAGCAGTGGGGATGTGACTCCGTTTCCGGCACCTGGAGCCCGTCCCTCCATCGATGACGCAGTGACCACCCCCGGCTCCCGGCAGGGTCCCACAGGTCAGGCTCTGCACACCCCGTCCACTCCGGGGCCGGGAGCGCCAGGGAGATGCTGGGACGACGACGCCCCGCCTGCTGGGAGTGGACGCTCTTCTCTGGGCGCAGAAGGGAAGCCGTGTCCCCGACGGATCCCTCCGGCCAGTGAGGACGGGATGGAAGACACCGCGCCCGCCACAGCCTCTCCCGGCAGGCGGGGGACATCCAGTCCCCACTGCAATTTTTTCCTGCACATTTTTTGAGCTCACTCCCTGTCAAGAAGGTGGGGCTCCCAGGGCCGGGGTCCCCTGGCGCTGGAGGCAGCTGCACGGGCCTGGCCCGCCAGAGGAGGGACTGGTCTGCAGACAGCTCCACAGACCCGGCTCCAGCTCTATGTTTCCACGTGAATACACAGCCAAGATTTCAATCAAATTACCGGAAACACTTGAGTTTCCTCGCGGACTCCACCCGGGACGGAGGGGGAGTCGGCTAGTCGGTACAACGCTGTTCAGGGAGCCCTTCCTTCGGTCCAAGTGGCTGGGAAACCGTGCTCTCCGAACAAAACCAGGACGCTTTCGGTTTTCATCGGACGTACCAACTCAAGGGAGGGACTTCAGATTCAGATTAAAATACCTGCCCACTCCAGTGCCTAATGGGACACGGACAAGGCCCTTCCCTGGGTCGCAAGGACTCCAGAGGCGGCTTCTGAGAGCAAGGACAGGGCAGCTGGGGTTTCAGGGACTTTCTGGGCTGTGGGGAGGTTGCGCGGTGGGGCAGTCTCATGACCAGGCACCCCGTGGGCCTCTCCAGAGGGTGGCTGCCGTCTCGGTGTACAAGCACGTACGTGGAATTATCCAGAAATGCGTTTCTGTGTTTCAAAGGCACAGAAGTCCCTGCGCCTGCAGAGAATGGGAGGGCTGCAGCTGGCACGAACTGCCACCCTCCCACCATCCAAAGCCCCTAGGGCTCACGTTTGGGAAGGAAAAGAAAATATCCCGAATGTGTCATTTGGGAAAGCAGCTCCCGACCACAGCCCGCCCAGCTCTTCTCGAGATCCAGGACGTGGGCGCAGCCCCCTTACTCAGGAAGTGGGGGAGAGCAGCCAGCACCCGGCCCTGGCAGAGACTTGCCCCCAAATCGACCCAGGCCCACGGAGACCTTGTCCTGGCCCGAGGCCACGTCCACCCTCACCACTCTCCACTGCCTGCAGAAAGCCGGCTCTCAGCAACCCAGGAGAAAGTCCGGAGACCCCATCATCGCAGGCCGGCCTGTCCCTCTCGGCCCAGCCCGCCTGAGGCCGGCCGGCCCCTGCCGGAACCTCCTCCGTCATCTACTGGAAGCCTCACCACAGCATCTGCCATTTGCTGAGTGGAGAGACTCTCCCGCTGGCCACCCAGAGCCCGGCCGCTGCCACTTCCTCTCGGCCCTGGTCGTGAAGACCTTCCCGGCACCAAGGCCCCCCTCTGTCACTGACAAGATTCCCAGATCGCAGAAGGCAGATCCCAGGGAACAAAGCATTTACCATTTCCTTGTCCATCAACAAAGGCTTCAGTCATTTCGCAACAGTAATTCCCAAACACGAGACCAAGCCGATGCGCCTCCGAGGGCTGGCCTGTGGCAGCGTTACCTGCCTTCCCATGACTCAGGAGGCAAGCTGGCACCTTCCCTGGAAAGGCCTGTATAAAGGTCACAAACTCCTGAGCACACGCAGGCGCTGTGCCTGCACCCCCAAGGCCCGCTGGCCCTGTCGCAGGCGTCTGTGCAGAGACTCAGGAAGGGCGCTACGGACTCTGCTTCCAGTCACCTCAACTGAACAAATGAGAAGACCGCTCTCCTGGAAGAAGGCCGTGACACCGCCGCCCTCGGGAACAGCCGCTGCATCCCTACCCTAGGGAGCAAAGGGCGCCCTGCCCCGCCTCCCTGGACCCGACCAGGGTCCCTAGCGGCCAGCAGCAGGGGCTCGGGGCCCGGTTCCCCGTGACTCTCCCACCCCAGCTCAGGAAAAAGGGCTGCTCTCCCGTGAGACATGCCCGGGAGCCTCTTCCCAGGGGAGCAGGGGGTCCTCGGGGGCCCACACGACGCCCGAGCCACACAGAGCAAGCAGACTCTCCAGAAGGACGCCTGCCTTCCCTCTCAGCTGCAAGCAAAGAAATCCTATTATCACTGTGAGCATGAGAAATACACAGGAATTCCAAGACCCCTTGGGAACAGGAGCCTGCCTTGCATGATCCCTGTCCCCCGACGCCCACCTCTAGCCCCCACAAACACCACGGGGGCCCTGCTCCTGGACAGGCGCGCCTCCTGGCTCTCCTTCCACCACCTGCTGTATGTTCAGTCCCAAGCCAGGCCACTGGCAAGTGTCACAACTTGGAAATACCATAAACAGAATGCGAGTTCTCGGCGCACAAGGATCGCAAGGGCACAGGTATCTGCGGACGGGATTCTCAAGAGCCCTCACAAGGGCTTTCATCCCCAGGAACCACTTCTGTCTGCAAGGGCCTCTGAACTGTTTTTTTTTTGTTGTTCATTTTTTTTTTTAATGGCTACACCTGAGGCATATGGAAGTTTCTGGGCCAGGGATTCAATCTGAGCTGTGGTCGAGCAACGCCAGATCCTTTGAACCACTGCCGTCAGGCCGGGAATCGAACCCACATTTCCACAGCGACCCAAGCCCCTGCAGTCAGATTCTTAACCCACTGCGCCACAGCAGGAACTCCCACGGGCATCTGAGTTCTCTCTAAGGCTGGGTTCTTTCTTCTGGCTCCCGTCTCCACCTGCAGAGACTCTGGCTCCTGGACACCCCCCCGCCTCCTGCCTCTGCCTCCCCGGCTCTGAAGCTCTGCCCGGCCGATCCCGGGAGCCCCAGCTCTGACCCTTTCGTGGCTGATGCGCAGCCTAGGGAGGTCAGGAACTAGCGCTGTATTCCCATCCCGGGGAGAAAGCGCTGTTCTCTTCTTGGGGACCGGGACAGCCCTGCAGGGGAAGAGCAGCGCCCCGGGCTGGAGGCAGGTCTCCGTCAGGACACCGCAGGCACACGCGAGAGGACCCTGGTTCCTTCCCACCCCGCTCAGCCCCTGGCAGGAGGCGACGGCAGGAGGTGACGAAGCGGCAGCCCTCGGGGACCCGGCACCCAGCTGCGCCCCCGCCCCACCCTGGGAGGTCCCGCTCGCCCTGACCAACCTGGTGAAGTTGCTGCTGCAGGGCCCGGCTCTCCGTCACGATGGCGATCTGGGCCTCCAGGTCCCGGTGAACTGACCTGTACCCAAAATTAGGAGAGCCAATCAACGTGAGACAGGGCAGGCTGCTCCCTGCCGGGTACAGCCAGAGGCCTGCGGGGAAAGAAAACGTGCAGACAGAAGTGAGCACAGCAGCCGCCACGCCTTTCCGCGCCGCACTCTGACCTAAGAGAAAAGCAGCCCGCTGGGGGGGGGGGGACGAGGCACCGGGGGCGCAGGCTGGCAGGGCCCACTGTCCACCCCGGGCTCCTGGCGGCCACGCCTCCCCCGCCCAAGGCGCTGCCAGAGTTGCAGGGGCCGCGGAGCCTGCGGGGCAGCCTGGCGCTCTGCCCCGGGGACGCCCACTGCGACGGCTCCTCTTTCTGCCGCTGCGGCCTCCCCGACCCCAACCAGGACAAGAAGGGGCCCTTAGAGGGGCCCTGGCAATGCCGGTGCTCAGGCTCCCTTCTCCCGCCCTGCAGAGCCGGGCCTCCCCCGGCAACCCAGGACCTCTGCTCCCCGCTCTGAGCTGCCGCAGCTGCGTCCCAGCCCCTGGGGTTCCAGCTCCCCTGGGCCACACCTGCTTCTCAGGGAAGCAGCCAGAAAAGCAGATGGGGCTGTGACGCAGGGTGACGAAGGACTTGGTTACCCCACGCTGCGTCCACCTGAAGACAAGCTGGGCCCTGCCTCCCCCCCATTCACTGATGCACCACTAACTGCGGGGTGCGTGGTCAGGCCGCCCGGGCCACATCCACTAGAGGCCGGCGCAGGAGAGAACCTGAGAGGCCTGCCCGTCTCAGTCCCACCCGGAGGACACTGCTTTCCCCTTTGCTAGACAGCAAGCCGGTTAATATCAGATGGAGAAGCGGGCATGGGACGAGCAGCCATGAGGCTGTGGCTCCTGACTCGTCCACCAGCCCTGGGAACTCCCTGCCCCTAACAACAGCACGGCAACAGCTCTGTAATGAAGATCGCGGATTCTCTCCAAATCCTGAAATGTCACCTAAAACGGGAGAGGGCTCTGCACCCGACTCCCCCATCCCACCCTCCCCAGCAGAACTTCTCCTAAAAACTTACTTAACCTCCCAAGGACACCTGCTGCCTGAGACGTCCTTCCTCCTGCAGGGAGCCCCGGCCCGGGTCTGGCCTCTCCTGCCCACTGCACAGCACCAAGAACACCCAGTGTGACCACGGCCCACACCTCTGCAGGGTCCCCGCGCAGTGCCAGCCTCCTCACACCCTCCCACCAGAGGGGTCAGTCCCCCTGCCGGCGTGACCTTTTCAAAGGGCCCACAGGCACACATGATCATCACAAGCGAATCAACAACATGTAATACACACCAAGCTCCTAAAATAGAAGGCCATTTCCTAATTCTCACTCAGAACAAGAGCGTTTCCAAGAACAGCTTGGGTAAGAGATGACGACGCTCTGCTGCCTGTTCCTGTAATGAGGCCTGCCACCCCCCACGCGCACGCAGGGGCCACATCAAAGCCGCCTGCCTGCCCGTGGGCACCGCGCCATCCACTGTGCCCCACCCCGCGGGGCCGCTGCCGTGGAGGCAACCCCGTGGCCCACCTTCCACACGTCGGGAGACCACAAGGTGATCGGGCTGGCCCTGGCGCTCCGCTCCAGGTGCCAACGGCGAGTGCCGTCCTCTGCAGTGAAGGCTCTCCACCTGCGCGAGGCTCAGCCCCCCTGCCCCAGCTCTCCACAGAGCCGGGAGCGGAGGGGCGGGCCAGGTCCCCACTGGCCTCACTGTTCCAACCCTCCTGATGCCAAGGTGGACCCTGAAAGACGCCAGGTCAGCTCAGAGCTGCCTGCCCAGCCAGCCCCTCTAGCGAGGGGACAGGACCAGGGCGCACTGACACCCACGTGGCTTACGTGGGTTAAGGCTGTGGGCCACTAGGCCACCAGCACTCTGTGTCCATCCAAGGTTCCCAGACCACAGGGTCCGGTGGGGACGGTTGGAAGGGCCTGATCCTACAAGGCTTATTTGTAATCTGCCTAAACTCGGACCCTCTACTCCCTCTCAAGGCACCTGTGGGTCAGCCGTCAAAGGCAGGACGCCCGCCCCCACGAGGAGCGCCACGGCTTCTCAGCCCACCCCGCGGCCCCCACGAGGAGCGCCACGGCTTCTCGGTCTGCTTTGCTACTGGCCCCGCAGCTTTCCAGCCCGCTCTGCCTGACCCTTCCCCACTCGCCCAGAACGAATGTGATCATCGCGGGTAAAGCGTGCGTCTGCCTGGGTGCTGAACGTACTGTGTCTGTAAAAGACCGCGGTTTTCTCAGGCCCTCCCAAGCATGCTCTGTGCTCCGCGGGTGCTAACGGCCCTGTCCGCTGGGTACGACACACAACTATTTCTTATCTTTGCTCCTCCCTGCCACCTCTGCCCCCCTCAGCTTCTTGGTCTCTGGTCCAGGATGGATTTCAGGTAAGTGCTCGGGATAAAACAGGCAGTGTATTTTTCATCCACTCCCACTTTGGTGAGGCCTGCGGTCAGCCCACCACCTCCCCGGAGTCCCGCCAGCAGTCTTCCTCCCTCAAAAAGAACGCAAAGATGGTAAACGGCAAGCCCGCCACCCCCCGGCTCGCCTGGACGCGGGGCTAGTGTGGCGCAGGAAGCCAGAGGCACGCTCCTGGGTGCCACCACGGCCCCAGAGAGCTTGGAACACGGGGGCCACTAAGAACAAGTCTTCTATTTTCTAGGAGGTCCCGCTGTGACTCGTCGGGTTAGGAACCCAATTAGTATCCATGAAGATGCGGGTTCAATCCCTGGCTTCACTCACAGGCTAAGCATCCAGTGTTGCTATGGCTGTGGGGTAAGCCAGTAGCTGCAGCTCCAATTTGACTCCTAGCCTGGGAACTTCCACAGGCCAGAGGTGTAGCTGTAAAGAGAAAAAAAGTCTTCTAGATGGCAGCTCACCCATCAGGAGGTTTCGGCGACCGTGCCCTGCGGACAGCTGGGACACTTTCACTGGGGGAGGGGAAACCCAGAGGCCCCTCTGAGCTCCTGAGTCGCCCGAAGCTCCGGCCAGACCCGCTGCCACTCAGGATGTCAGTGCGCACAGGAGGCCAGGACTGCCAGGAAACGGCACTTCCCGGCCCAGCCATAAACCTGTTATCAAGCCCCAAGTCCTGATCCCAGGGCCCGACCTTTGGGCCGGGCACCCCAGCATTCCGGGAACCGCCGATCGGGGAGATCCTACAGCAGGCACGACAGCATGGGTGGGAGAAGCGCCAGTGGGGCACTGAACTTGAGCGCCGGGTGCCAAGCCCAGTGGGTCTCCCCACGAGGGCAGCGTGCCACAGGTACAGAGACGGACTTGGAGGCCACCCCGCCCCACGCCCTGGCCTCCTCTGCAGGAAGGGGACACCTGCTTCCACTCTGCTCACGCTGACGGTCCCTTACAATGCCACTATCAGCCTGGGGGCAAACCAGACGGCCCCAGGCTGCCCGCCGTGCACCCTCACCCTGGCCTCCGGGCCCTTTCCCACCTCAGCGCCCGGCCCCTCTCCAAGCTCCCCGGCCCCGGGGCCGTCTGTCAGGTCTAGCGTGGTCTCGTTTGTCTCCTGCGCCCAGACCCGTCCTGCTCAGAGAGGCCCTCCGTGACCCCACCTAACAGACCCCCATGGCCGGGAGCCCCTCCTGCTCTGGCCTCATAGCCTTTCCGCGACCTGACCTTCTATTTGGAGAGACTCACCCACTGCTTGTCTGCTTCCCAGGAAACTACACCTCAGGAGGGCGGGGTTCATTTGTCTGTGGTGATTTGTTCCCGGTGCCCTGAATGCTACCTGGCGTTTGTTTGAATAAAATAAATAAAGTGAGGATAATGATGCCTCTTCCAACAAATGGTGATTAAATCAGGCTTGTGGTTCCTTAGCGGAAGCTCGTGAATCCCTCAGGTCAAGGGGCCTTCTCCGAGCATCTCTCCAAGAAAAACTCGAAATCATGCGCCCCTTCTCCCTCCCCTCACAATATCTGGCAATAAATTTCCAAGGGTCCTCAGACCCCCATAAAAACAAGAGGGGACAGGAGTTCCCATCATGGTTCAGTGGTTAACGAATCCGACTAATAACCATGAGTTTGCGGGTTCAATCTCTGGCATCGTTCAGTGGGTTAAGGATCCGGCGTTGCCGTGAGCTGTGCTGTAGGTCGCAGACGTGGCTCGGATCCCGCGTTGCTGCGGCTCTGATGTAGGCCGGCGGCTACAGCTCTGCTTGGACCTCTAGCCTGGGAACCACCTCCATATGCCACAGATGCGGCCCTAAAAAAAAACAAGAGGGGACAGGAGTTCCCGCTGTGATGCAGTGGGTTAAGGATCCAGTGCTGTCTTTGCAGCAGCATAGGTTTGATCCCCAGCCTAACGCGGCAGGTTAAGAATCCGGTGTCGCCGCAGCTGTGGTGCAGGTCAGAGCTGAGGCCTGGATTCGGTCCCTGACCCAGGAACTTCCATATGCTGTGGGCGTGGCAAAAATACAAAAAACAGGAGGCAACACAAGTCAGCACGGGCCTACCCTCAGTGGATAAGCATCACCTGCTCTGAGGCCAGAAAGGCACCGAAACCTCCAAGAGGCCTGGAGGCTGGTGCCGGCTCCAGCGAAGGTGAGCGGCACTGCCCCCGGACACACCTGTCCTCCCAGGTGAGAAGTGCCCCACGCGTGCCTGGCAAATAGGGTGGGGCTGCCCCTGTTCTCCCTACAAGCTCACCTTTGGGCGCCAGGCCAAGCAGCCTATCGGGAAGGCAGTAAAAATAGTGACAACTCTCACAATCATTAACAGATTCCTCTGTCAGCAGGAGCCAGAAATCTCTTAATCCAATGCCCTGCCCCGCCCTAGCCACACACATTGTGCTGTTAATGCTAGACTATTACATCCAGATGAAATCAGAGTCAACATCTTAACAGCAGGCACAGCCCTTGTCCCCAGCACGGATGTGGCTCTTGCCTGAAGGGGCTGCTGGCCGGGGCTCTCAGCAAGAAACCCATGCTGGGAGTTCCCGTCGTGGTTCAGTGGAAACATGAATCTGACTAGTTTCCATGAGGACACAGGTTCGATCCCTGGCCTCACTCAGTGGGTTAAAGATCCAGCGTGGCCGTGAGCTGTGGTGTAGGTTGCAGAGGTGGCTTGGATCCTGCGTTGCTGTGGCTGCGGTTAGGCCAGCAGCTGCAGCTCTGAGTCATCTCCTAGACTGGGAACCTCCATATGCCGTGGATGCGGCCCTAAAAAGAAAAGAAAAAAAATCTGTGGTTGTTCAGGGCACAGACGGAAGAGATAGGCAGAGTACGGGGGTTTGAGGGCAGTGAACCACTCTGTGCTACATGATGGCTGTGTGTCATTACATCTGTCCACACCCACAGAAGGTCCAGCACCAAGACGAACACGGATGCAGACGGACTGTGGGCTCCTGACCGTGGTCGGCGCCGTGGGGGAGCTGTGCGTGTGCTGGGGGCAGGGCTGTGTGGGAACCCGCTGTACTTCCCTCTCAGCTCTGCTGGGAACCTAATGCTGCTTCACAAAATCGACTCTTTACAAATTAAATAGGAGTCCAGTTGTGGTGCAACAGCATTGGTGGCATCTCGGCTGCACCAGGACACAGGTTCGAGCCCCGGCCAGGCACAGTGGGTTAAAGGATCCGGTAGCTCAGATCTGATCACTGGCCCAGGACACCCATATGCCTCGGGGCGGCCAAGAAAAAAAAAAAAAAAATTAAAATTAAGTGATAATTATAAGGTTACAGACACCCAGTTGTAAGAGAAAATTGTGCCCTAACAAGGGTACGCTCAATGAACGCAGACATGGAACCCCTCGAGCCCCAGGTCCCCAGCGTCTGGCCACTCCAGGGGTCTCCAGCTGCACCGGTGGTGCCCCGCGAGGCCAGAGGGCTGCCCCCTTCCCAGAACCCTGTCCCACAGCACCCACTGGGTGAGGAGAGAGGGCTGGGCAACAGGAAGCTGACGAACCATGAATCAGAAGAGCTGCTGGCTGGCTGTGGACCCCCACCCAGCTTGCATCCCCAGAGGCCCTCCTGAGGCCAGAAAGATGCTGCTAAGACCTCCGGCTTCAGTGTCACCCTTCACCGACCCGTGGGGAGAACAGCAGTGGAGCTACAAGCGACGAGGAGACCACTCCTCGCCAAGGGTCTGAGCCCTCTGCCTCCGTGCACCTCGGCCCCCAGGAACCACACAGTCGTTTTACGGAAACTCGCATGCATGTCACATCACTGTGGTCTCCTGAGTACGATCCAGAGCCATCGCCCCATTTGACACGGGGCCAAACCAGGTCCCTCCGCTTTTGCCAAAGGTGAATTTGGGCTGAGAACCAGGCTCTGGACTGCAAGCCTGGTAACCTCTCCGCCGCACCCTGCTTGCCCAGGTCTCCTCCGCATTCTGAACGGGCATCCTCTGCAAACCCCAAATAAAAGCAGAACAAGCAAACTGCGTCACCAAAGACGTCTCTGGTGCGCGCCTCTGAAAAGTGGACGGTCCCTCCGGCTCTATGAAGCAGCTCAACTTATTAAAATGTGACACGTGTTCATAAAATGTGACACGTGTTCATAAAATGTGACACGTGTTCATAAAATGTGACACGTATTCAAGTCTGCTAGGAAATCAGCACGTACGCCAGCGAGGCGGCCTTCACTCAGGCCGCTGGACAGCACCTGCGCTGGTCCTGCTCGGCACTCCTCACAGCGCTCGGGGGAGGAAATGCAAGGGACACACCGGCCTTGGGGCCTCCCGCCATCAGACTGCGCTGCTTCCCCCTGGCGCCGGCTGACATCAGACTGCGTTGCTTCCCCCTGGCGCCGGCTGACATCAGACTGCGTTGCTTCCCCCTGGCGCCGGCTGACGGGTGGCCATTTCCAGAGGAAGGCTGCTTCTCCCCCGGGCTGAGCGCTTTCCCCTCGCTGCCACCTGCACAGGGACACCTGCACAAGGCCACCAGCAGGCTCAAACGTGGTCAGGCCCCAGAGCCTTGGGCTGCCTGACTCCCAGGCCGTGCAGTGCTGGCCAACAGAACGCTGCTGAAGGGCCAGGATCTGGAAGTGGGAACACGCTGTCCCAGCTCAGGCCCCTCACTCGAGGGCTTCTGGGAGCAGGAGGAGCCGCCATCGGCCCAGGCTTGTCCCACAGGAGCCCGGCAAAGGGAATCATAGTATTGGCTACTCAGTCATGGGCAGAATTTTCTGGGGCCCAGATGCAGACACACCACTTGCAGGGCAGCACGCGCCCTGCAGAGGGCAGTCAGTAAACGGTCCACTGTGCCAAGGTCCAAAGCCACACCACCCCCTGCGCTGCCTGCCTGCCATCCTAGGTGGTTCTGGGGGAAGCGACCATCAAAGGTGAGCCAGAAAGGGGGACTGACCTAAGACCCCCCACCTCCCGCAATGACCACAGCCGCTAAGCAGGGAGGAACCTGGCCTCTCACTTCAGCACTGAGTCCTCTGGCATTAGAAGCCCCTCTCCACGGCCCCCCGGCCCCTCCGCGCACACCCTGGGATTCCTGGCCTCCCCACTAAGCCAGCGCTCGGCTCTGGGACTGCGGGGCCCCACCCGCAGCAGGGCGGGCGCGGCAGGAGCATGCCAGTCCGGGAAAAGGCGAGACACACTGGAAAAGCCGGTTGGGTGTTTCTCTTTCACCGGTAACTGGGGAGTCACTGCACGTTTATCAGCGCAGCTTCAGGGAAATAACCCAGGGCGCAGTCAGAACTGACGGCCCCAGGCTGCGCTGGGGGCCCGGGAAGTGATAAGGGGCCCCCCGACCCAGCCACAGGGCAGACAAGGGGCGAGCACGGCCTCTGCCCAGCTCACCAGGCACAGCGTGCAGACACACACGGCCTGCCAGGCTCCTGCTGCCCGGCCCTGTGTTATTCTCAGAAGTAACAGAGCCAATCCTGAAACACGGCCACACCCACCACCCCCTGACCCACCCGCCCGGAGACGCCTGACCCCCTGCCAGGCTCAGCCCGCGGCGCAGCAGCGTGGCTCACTCCCCACACCAAACGCCACCACCTGCCCAAGCAGGCACGTGGGCCTTGCGCTAGGAAGCATCGCCACCCTGAGCTGGAAGAGCGGTTCTCAAGGCGTCGCCATCTCCCAGGGGGGTTTCCGAGGTTACCGCGTTGGGGTCGACCCCAGAGAGAGCTGGACCCAGAAGGTCAAGGGTGGCCTGAGCTCTGGCAGCTCCTAATTCGTCCCCAGATGAAACCAACGGTTTAGGGAAACAGGAGTTCAACCTGAGGGTTCAAAGTGACCTGAAGTCTAAACAGCGCAGACAAGTGGCCCCGGCAACACCACCCCCCACCCTCGCAGCCCTGCAAAGGTCCCCGGACCAGCGCAGGAGCAGAACAGGCCTCTGCACCACCAGGGAAAGCCAGGGGAGCCGGGCGGGTCAGTCGGCTCCTCCTTCGGACACAGGACTAATCGAGCTGCTGCGGTCTCCCCAGAACAGAAAGGAGCGGTCACGCCCGAGGCAGATGCACTGGGCATGGAGAAGCGGCCACTGGCTCCACTGCCAACACCAGGTCTAAGCCCACTGTCCGCACGGCGGACCATGCCCCTGGCCCACGCCGCACGGGCTGCTCCCGGATGCAGACAACGGCTGAGAGGGATCCTAACTCACAGCTCACGCTCTGACCCAAAGCGGGGCAGCCCTGCACACATAAGCATTGTGAGGAGACGGCCTTGATTTTCTCAGCTATAAATTCAAAAAAAAAAAAAAAGTGGAGTTCCCGCTGTGGCAGTAGGTTAAGAATCTGACCTCAGCGGCACAGGTCACAGTAGAGGTACAGGTTCAATCCCCAGCCTGGTGCAGAGGCTACAGTGTAGGCCGCAGCTGTTTATTTGCCCAATAAACAAATCCGAACGCATCCTGTGTCCCCGAGAAGGCCAGGCTCGCACGCAGGCTCCAACGACCAAGGAACACTGAGGCACGTGCCTTTCCACACACCTGAGAGGAGGGGTGACGGGACCGTTTTCTGAAAGGCTGACCCCAACCATCCACGCTAACAGCTGGGGGCACATGAAAGGGAGCGATTCCGCTTAACTAAGACGCTCAGACCTGTGGCTACGGTGACGCATCCACAGGGACAGGCAGACAAGGGACAGGGAGACACCAGGGGGGGCACCAGCAGGCGGGCACGACCCAGCGAGCCAGGAGCGCAGGGCCCCGGCCCAGCCCGTCCTCCGGCTGGCAGCCACGTACCTTTGGCGTGAAACGTCCAGCCGCTGCGCCGGTACTCCTGCAGCCGGACCCGCTCCTGCTGCCCTAGGCCGCGCACCTCTCTGTAGAACTGCCGCTCGATGTGCACGTAGGCGGCCGGGATGGCCCCCGCCACTCCCTTGGCCCCGAAGAAGCCGTTCACCTCCGGCGAGGCCAGCAGGATCTGGTACTCGGCCCGCGTGCCCAAGACCAGGTCCATGTAGGCCTGGGTCAGGTTGAAGTAGCCGGTGGTGAGGAAGACCTTAGCGCCTCGCTCGGCCTCCGTCAGCAGCGTCTCAGTGACAATCTCGTCAATCTGAATCTCAAAGGGCTTCATCTGGATCAGTGGGTAAATCCAGGTATCAAGGGCCGGCCTCCGGTCGCCAGAGGCCGCTGTATCTTCCTGGGTCCAAAGGGAGTCGCCGTGGAAGGTCTGCGCATGCAGCATCTGCTGGCGGGTCCTGGCCGAGTTGATCACGTCCATAACCCTCTTGTTGGCTGCCTTGCAATAGGCAGCCCGGTCACCTACAGGGAGACACGGCAGAGGGGAGTGAGGACAGAGAAAGAGAGGCTCTGGATCCCCGCCCAGCCCAGGGCACGTGACAGGCGCAGATGCCACAACCGATCTTTGAGCGCATGTGTCCAGGGAGCACAAGGCGCAGCCCGGGCGGGGCTCCCCGCGGTCGGGCGGAAAGGGTCCTGCCACAGGCGCCCGTGCTCAGCGGACGTGCAGAGGCCCTGCCAGTTCCACTCACACACGAACCCAGGCAAGACTAGGTGAAGGCGAGAGGAATCGGGACCGTGGGCCCCTTGCAGGGTCACGCCCAGATGAGGTCCCCAGGGGGCTTCCCAGGGGAGCCGACCCACTCAGAACATGTATACAGGCTGCACCCCGTGACTGGTGCGTGGTGTGCTCGTGACACGTCAGAAAGAACGTGTGTCCGACAGAGACAGGTGTGAGCACGACCAGGAGCACACGAGCGAGCCACCAGGGTCAGAGACAGAGCAGGGCACAGCCGAGCACGGGCGGGGAAAGCATCAGCGGTGGTGAAGGCACAGCAGTGGCAGGAGCAGAGAGGCGGGGCGGCAGGCTCTGGGCCGCCGTTTCCACACTGACACCAGTGATGAGTGGCTGCCTGGACTTAATGAAGGGAAAAGAACTAAGTGCTACCACTAGGATGAGAGGATTAATGAGCAAAGCATCCAATTCAAGAGGTTGGGGGAAAAACATCAGGAAAAAGCAAAAAGACAGCACACGGAAGGAAATTAGAAAAAGGAGAAATTAGGCATTTCTGCTGCGGCACAGTGGGTTACAAGGTCTGGTGTTGCCACAGCTGTGGCGTAGGTTGCAGCTGCAACTCAGATTTGATTCCTGGCCCAAAAAATTGTATATGCCGCAGATGTGGCTAAATAAAAAGCAGAACTAGAATGAAAACAAAAATATAAAATACAAAAAAATTGGGGGGATTCCCACTGTTAAACAGCTGGTTAAACATCCAAATGCAGGAGTTCCCGTCATGGCTCAGCAGAAACAAATCAGACCAGTATCCACGAGGACACAGTTGATCCCTGGCCTCACTCACTGGGTTAAGGATCAGAAGTTGCAGTGGCTATGCTGTAAGTCGGCAGCTATAGCTCCAATTCGATCCCTAGTCTGGGCACTTCTGTATGCCACGGGTGCGGCCCTAAAAAGACAAAAAAAGAAAAAATCCAAATGCAGGAATTCCTGCTGGGTATAGTTCAAAGCTCCAGCTCTAATTCAATCCGTGGCCCAGAATTTCCACAGGCAACAGGTGCGGCCGCAAAAAAAATGCCCATGTGTACATATGTATACACACACATATATACATATGTGGAATTTTGGGAGTTCCCTGGTGGCCTAGTGGTTAAGGACTCCATGTTGTCACGGTTGTGGCTCTGGTCACTGCTATGGCACAGCTTTGATCCTTGGCTTCCTCATGCCATGGGCATGGCCAGAAAAAGAGGGGAATTTCAAAAGCTGATTTACTGAAGACGGACAGAACAGCCAACCATGGGCAGGGCTGATGGAGAAGAAGAGCGACGGGCAGCAGGGCCACCCTGCAGGCCTCGCTGCTCTGAGTGGGCACGGGCACACACCCGGGTGCCCTCCAGGGCTGGGCGCTGCACACGGGGAAGACAGGGACCCTACTCCAGAGGGCAGCCGCCACTCACTCATGCCACAGGGCTGCTTCTCCCCAGCTGCCCTGGTCCCGGCACCACCCCCTCGCCCCGAGCACGCGCCCCGACTCTCGCTCCTCCCTGAACAGGGCCCTTCTCCCTGCAGTCATGCCGGGCCTGCTAAGTCAGATCAAGGGACGGCCAGTGCTTCCTTGTACAGGCCAGACTGCAAATGTTTTAGGCTCTGTGAGCCAGAGGGCAAATCGAGGATAACACGTAAGTGCTCGTGTAATGAGAGAGAAAACAGATTTCCATCCATTTTTACTGATGAAATTTAAAATACGCCGGTAACCGCTACGCTACCCTACTGCACAGGTACGGAGGCAGCAGGCAGGGCAGGCGCGCTGATCGCAGCCCCAGGCCCCTGGGATGGGGACCCACCAGGCAGCCCCCACACGGATGCTGCCTTGCTAGCTCTTCTCCTTACACGGTCTGGGTTTAACCCGTTCCCCACACTGCTGACACTACTGCAAATTCAGCAGCAGATCTTCTTAAAGGCCACCAGGAAACCACGGCCACAGGAATCCCAGGAATGCAAACGCCCTGGGAACACTGGCAGCCAGGGTTTGCCTGCTTCCAGCGAGCAGGGCTGAGGGCTCTCCCACTGCACGTTCCAGGCGGGCGGCCATGGACCTCAGTGGAGCTGAGAGCCACAGAGCCTCTGCGCTCCGGAGCCGGCCGGGGGCGGCGGCCCTGCTGAGGGTGGCCACTGAGCAGGCGGCTTCCTGTAACTGCGGGCAGGCTCCCGGCTCACTCCCCCCGGGCACCCAGACCCAAAGCCCACACTCCCACCTCCAGCGGCTCCCTCACCCGCAGAGCACGGCCAGTGAGTCACGTCTGTCTGGCTCCAGAGACAAAAGCAGAAGGAGCTCTGCCACCTAAACCCCTAGACAGGGGGCCAGGCCCCCAGCGGCAGCCCTCCTTGCCCCCAGCCCCCCGCTCGGGAGGGCGGCGGAGCGCCAGACCCACCTTTGTACGGATGCACCATTCCCTCCACCACCTGCACCGTGTCATCCCCCTGCAGCTGCAGGGACACGTCCCCCACCGCGTCCACCAGCTCCGTGAAGAAGTCCGCGATCTCGGGACAGTCCTGCAAGAACACGTAGCGGTCCTGCCGGTTGGTGAAGTAGGAGTCACTCAGGTTTGCACTACGGGAGGAAAGCAGCAGGTGAGGACTCGCGCAGGACGGGCGACAGCGGGTCCGGGGACCCCAGCAGCAGGGTCACCAGCAGCAGTCAGTCAACAAGCAGCTACTGCGCTCGTCACTCAGGAGAGAAGGCGAGAGGGGCACTAAGGAGTGACCGCGCAGCCACTGTCACTGAGCTGACCACCAAGGGGAGACGTGGACACTTACCGGAGGCCCAGGGCCACTCAGCCGGCCCCCACCGTCCCTGCTTAGAACCAGAGGGCCTGGGATTCCCACCCCGGGTTTTCCCGTGTGCTTTCCCGGCTCTGCCGGACAAAGCCATTCATTCCTCTGGCTCCTTGTATGAAGTGAGGGTGGGGTCACAGCCAGTGTGAGCTGAGCCGGAACACGCGGGCTCGGCCTGGTGGTGAGTGCACAGCTGGGCTCAGTAAACCACGGCCATCTCTCAGTCCCCTCCGTGGCTTCCAGCCTCCAAGGCAGACAGGGCACCGTGGCAGACGGTAAGAGTGAAACAGGAGTTCCCGTCGTGGCGCAGCGGTTAACAAATCCGACTAGGAACCATGAGGTTGCGGGTTCGATCCCTGGCCTTGCTCAGTGGATTAAGGATCTGGCGTTGCCGTGAGCTGTGGTGTAGGTCGCAGACGCGGCTCGGATCCCGCGTTGCTCTGGCTGTGGCGTAGGCCGGCAGCTACAGCTCCTGTTAGACCCCTAGCCTGGGAACCTCCATGTGCCGCGGGTGCAGCCCTAGAAAAGGCAAAAAGACAAAAAAAAAAAAAGAGTGAGACAAAAACGGGACAAGCAGGTCCTCGAAGGCTCGGGGAGACGGCCTTTGCCTTCTCCGTGTGCTGCGGCTTCTGCCCTGGAGAACATCAGGCCGGGCCCCTGACAGGGGAGGCCAACTCACCCGCTCAAGATGACGTTGTCGTCGAAGAGGTACACCTTGATGTGCTGGAGGCCGACGGTCTCGTTGAAGCGCTCGGGGAGCAGGAGCCGGAAGAGCCCGCGCAGGTTGGGCGTGTGGAAGAGGGACACTCGGACCTGCTCCGGGAACCTCTGCAGGAGCGGGAGCAGCATCGTGCGCGAGTTCTTCCTTCCTGGAGACACGGGCAAGAGGGCGGGTCAGACGCCGGGCGCCGTTTCCAGCCAGAGGGGCTCGGACGGCATCCGCCTGGACACCCACATCTCAGGACTGGACTGGAGTGGCCGCGTAGCAGGTGCTCTCTCAACCACCCAGCTCCCACCTGCCTCCCCTGTAACTGGACCCGACCTCGTCTTGGGGGCGCCACCCAGCCCCACTCTCCAGGCCCCTGCTCGGGGGAAGATGACTCTGGCCACGCCGAGCCCCACCGCGGCTCCACGGGGCACGGCACAGGGCTCAGCTGGGCTGGGCGGCACGCTCGGGGCACGGCACAGGGCTCAGCTGGGTTGGGCGGCACGCTCAGAAGCCCACGCAGGAGCCCCGGTCTGACCGTCGGGAAGCAGACGCTCTCGCAATGCACAAGACGCGGCAGGGCAGGCCTGGGGCTGCCAGACGCCGTCACAAGGAACCTGAGACGGAAGCCAGCCCAAATGTCCCAGCCCCAAATCACGACCCACCCGAACCACGTCAGACGTGGGAGTCAAAATAATTCTTTTTCCCCAAGTTGTTTCTACTTGGATTTCAGTCACCTGCTACAGAAGGAACCTGACAGTCAGGCAGTCGTGGGCCAGCCCAGACTGTCTTCAAACAGCCCTGCTCCCGTCTGAGGACAGGGGAGACTCTGCACGAGGAAGAACCAGGGAGCGCGTCAGACCTACCTCGCGAGCCCCGCGTGAAGTCTAAGAGAATGGACACTTTGAGATCAGAAGGAAACTTCGCTTGGAGTGACTTTTCTAGAGTGCTTTCCAGGCAATCCACCTGTCAAGGAAAGACCCCAAAAGAACAGCAGTATAAAATCTGAAAAAGGGTGTTCCCGCTGTGGCGCAGCAGAAAAAAATCCAACTAGTATCCATGAAGTTGCGGGTTCGATCCCTGGCCTCGCTCAGTGGGTTAAGGATCCAGCATTGCCGTGAGCTGTGGTGTAGGTCGCAGACACAGCTCTGATCCTGCGCTGCTGTGGTACAGGCTGGCAGGTGTAGCTTCAGTTTGACCCCTAGCCTGGGAACTTCCATATGCTGAGGGTGCGCCCCCCCAAAAAAGAAAAAACACTGAAAAAATGATAATGAATTAAAGAAATGAACAGTGTCAGCTGATGCCCCCATGGTCCTCTCTGAAAACACACGTGCACAGCCTCTGTGCTGGCCCAGGAGCAAACGCGGCATAACATCTTCACCCAAGGCCAAGGCCACCCCGGAAATGGTGATCAGAGACGGTGGGGTCAGCAGTCCGGCCTCACGGGGAGACCGGGCTCTGGGGGGCAGAGGCGCCAGGCAGTGCGGACCTTGCCAGTCTCAGAGACGCGTGCTAAGACACCAGCTCCCACGCGTTCCAGCGGATGCTCCCTACACGTGCACAGTGGTTGGTAAATATTTGCTGAATGAATGAAAAATGAATCCAAGATGCAACCCGCCCATGGGCTGGACATGCTACTCTCCTCCCTGAAGAACAAACAGGCCTCCCAAGCTGGTGGTTACGAGCACGTCCTGAAAGCCAGGGGGCCCCTTATTCGGATGGAAGGGAAGGGGCGGGCGTGCTCCTGCTCCCCCCACCCCGACCTCTAACCACAATCCCTGTTCTCGCAGCTCCTCCCTGGGGGTTTCTCAACAAGGATGAACCAAGAAACAACACTTCCTGTGGGCAGAGGGCCCGTTTCACTCCGTCAGAGGACAGCCGTCCGGGCCAGGACAACGCGGTGACCTCACTCACGCTCACTTCCGCTCAACCTACAGATGCTGCGCACGCGCCGACCGCGCGGGGCTCGTCCTCCAGGACGCACCCCTGTGCAACGGGAGACCCCGCCGCGTCCCACCCTGCCAGCCTCACTGCGAGGGACGGGCGAGGCGCACAGCCGGCCCGGGGGAGCGGGCTGGCCGCAGACCCGGCGCCCAGCACCAGCCCCCGGCAAAGGCAGCGGCCAGCCTGACCTGCATGCCAGCTCGTGGTCTAATACGAGTCAGCAAAGCTTTTCTGTAAAGGACCAGAGAGCAAATATTTGAGGCTTTGCAGGCTGGATGGTCTCCGTCAAAGTTCCTCAGACCTGCCACTGTAGCAAGAAAGCTGCCATAGACAGGACAACAATTAATGACAGCAGCTGCGTTCCAAGAGAGCTTCACCTACGGACGCAGAAATCTGAATTTCACATGACTTTCATGTGGTATAAATATTATTTCTCCTTTCAATTTCTGCCAATCATCTGAAAATGTAAAAACCATCCCTAGCCCGGAGGACACACACACACACACACACACACACACACAGCAGCGGCCAGATGTGACCCATGGGGCGTAGTCTGCAGAGCCCAGCCCGGCAGGCCGAGCGGCCCAGGGCCCTGTGCGTGGTGAGGGGGACATGGCCCGAGAGGCCCAAGGCCAGCCCGCACCGCATCTCCCTCACTGGTCCTCTCGACAGGCCCCAGAACCTGAGGCGATGAGAACAAGAGCTGGCCAGGAGATAGAGGCCAAGGAGGGCCGGCTCTCCCCCAAGTCCTCGGCGCCACACAGGCCGCGGCTTTGGGATGATTCACAGCTGCCACCAGGACCTCCCCGCTGAAACCTTACCAGTTCCTGCTCCAAAGGGCCCGTCCCCAGGTAGAGGGAGGCCATCACCACTCGCCTCTGGGCTGCCTTTATCTGCCCCTGAGGAGGAGAAACAATTCAAAGTTCACAGTCATCATTTTCCTTTTTTGAACTGCACACTCTAGTGAGTGAATTTCATTTTATTTTTTTTAGAGCTGTACCTGCCGCATATGGAAGTTCCCAGGCTAGGGGTTGAATCGGAGCTACAGCTGCTGACCTACACCACAGCCACAGCAACACCAGATCTGAGACACATTTTAGACCTACACCACAGCTCATGGCAATGCCGGATCCTTAACCCACTGAGCGAGGCCAGGGGTCGAACCTGTGTTCTCATGGATACTAGCTAGTCACATTCGTTTCCACTGAGCCACGATGAGAACTCCCCACAACCATCGTTTTCACAGTTCACTGAGAAAGATAAAGTCCCTTGACATTGGAGGCAAATAACACTCCAAGCTGGACCGACTTATATTTTCACCAGTTAATATTTATAGCCAGGACTTCCCTGGTGAAAATTAAAAAAAATAGGAGCTCCCCTGTGGCACAGTGGGTTAAGGATACGGCCTATGTCACGGCTTGGGTTGCTGCTAATGGTGCAGGTTCGATCCCTGGCCTGGGAACTTCCACATGCCATGGGTGTGACCAATAAAAAAAAAAAGAGGGAAACAAAAATTTTTTAAAAATACAATAAAATGATATGGTACATACACACAATGGAATGTTACTCAGCCATTAAAAGGAACGAATTACCAATATTTATAGCAACATGGATGGACTTAGAAATTATTATGCGAAGTGAAACCAGTCAGACAATTAGACAGCAACGCCCAATGCTACCGCTTACATGTGGAAACTAAAAAGACACAATGAACCTTCTTACAGAACAATGACTCACAGACTTTGGAAAACCTTGGTTTTTCAAATAAGACAATCTGGGGGGTGGGGGGATGCACTGGGGATTTGGGATACAAAATCTGTAAAACTGACTTGTGATGATTTATGTACACCTATAATTGAAATAAAATCCATTAAGAAAAAATAAATAAATAAAAATAAAATTCTTTGGTTCTCTCAAAAAAAAATAAAATAAAATAAAATGCTCCGTCTGATAGTGAAGCATCATGGGAGTTCCCGTCGTGGCTCAGTGGTTAACGAATCCGACTAAGAAGCATGAGGTTGCGGGTTCGATCCCTGGCCTTGCTCAGTGGGTTAAGGATCCGGCGTTGCCGTGAGCTGTGGTGTAGGTTGCAGAAGCGGCTCGGATCCCGCGTTGCTGTGGCTGTGGCGAAGGCCAGCAGCTACAGCTCCTGTTAGACCCCTAGCCTGGGAACCTCCATATGCTGCGGATGCAGCCCTAGATAAGGCAAAAAGACAAAAAAAAAAAACAAAACAAAAAAAAAAAAAGTGAAGCATCAGCCAGCAGTGCTACCAGGCGCAGCACAGCCCGGCGGAGGCAGGGGAGCAGTGCACAGCAGCCTGAGGGAGTGTCCACAGAGCACTGCGGAGACAGGAGCAAATCCCTCAACAGACTGCAAAACGGGCTCCCTGTCTACACCCCCCAACCCTGCACACAGGTGCGAGTGAATGTGCACGCATGCGTACGTGTATGTGGGTGTATGTGTGCATGCCTGTGCCTCTGAGGAGCAGAGCCAGAGGAGGGAGGCCGGTGAGAACCTGCACTCCACCCGCGTCTGCACGGCCGGGGTTTTATAACGAGCGTGTAATATGTCTGCAATGCAGACAGACAGGGACCTGGACACACAGACAGCACACACACGTTCAAAGATTACGCATCAGTCCTGACAGCTGGTGTCCTCTCCCTAGACCCGCTGCGCCCACGGGGGGTCAGGGGACCCTCTCTACAGCCAAGTGGCCGGCCCCCACTGAGGCCCGGGCAGGGTGAAGGGCAGCACCACCTCAGGGCAGGCTTGCGAGGGCACCCACGGCCCACACGGTCAACGCAGGAAGCGGGCATTGTGATTAAACACACCAACACACCCCTAGAAAAGGCATACAAGTGAGGAACAACTTCCTATGTCTGCTGTTTCCTTCGTTTTATTATTTATTCAGTGGTTGTTGTGGGGAAAGGGAGCATGAAAAGCGAGCAAAGAGGGGAAAACAGCAAGGTGTAAAGCAACTGAGCTGGGACAGCAGAAGGCTAGGCAACTGTGAGCCACGGCCCCAGGCCCTCTGGTTTGAGCTCAGCTGGAACAAAGGCCTGGGCGCCAGGCAGACACCACACTGCACCCTCTTCTCGGGGGACACAGGCCACTCGTCTGTCCTGGGAAGAGACACGGCCTGCACCACATGGCACGTGCCAGAGACTCCGCCCACGGCTCAGTGGCCTGGGCTTCTGGCCGGCCTGCTAGGCGGAGGCCCACCCACTGCAGGCAGGTGCACAGCACGGCCTCCAGGCCAGGGAGCCCCCTGTGGGGACTCGGTCGGCCTTTGATGGGGACACTAAGAAGAACCTCCTCTGAAAAACCTGTTTCTTCAAGCCGAGCAGAGGGCCAAGGAGGCGCAAAGAGCACAGAGCCTCAGCAGCAGCTCTACCCAGACGAGGCCTACAGGCCGCGAGCACCGCAGGGAAGTGTGTACACACACGCAGCAGCGCAGGCAAGCGGGGGAGCGCGTACACACACGCACACAGCGTACTGAAACAAGCCCCCGAAATTACGCTGTGTGGATCTACACAGCGACTGGGCCGAGGAGAGAAAAGGTGCAAACACTCAAGTAAATTCGAGGAGGGAGGGACACGTCAGGAGTTTGGGGTTAGCACGCCCACGCTGACGCGAGCTCCCACTGTGGCGCAGCAGACCTGAATCCAACTGCTATCAATGAGGACGTGGGCTCACTCAGTGGTTCAGGGATCCGGCGCTGCCGCGAGCTGTGGTGTAGGTCACAGATGCGGCTCGGATCCCGCGTTGCTGTGGCTGTGGGGTAGGCCGGCAGTTGTAGCTCCAATTCGACCTCTAGCCTGGGAACCTCCATGTGCCATAGGTGCGGCCCTAAAAAGCAAAACATAAACAAACACATACACACTACTATAAACAAGGCAGAGGAGCGCCCGGGGTTCAGCGTAACCATGAGGACGCGGGTTTGACCCCTGGTGGGTTAAGGACCCGGTGTTGCCACAGCTGCAGCACAGTTCGCAACGGCAGCTCAGATCTGAGCCCTGGCCCAGGAACTCCATACGCCTCAGGGTGGCCCAAAAAATAAAAACAAATATACAGTTTTAAAAACTTTTTGAAGAGCAAATGAACCCGAGTAGGTGGTGCAGGAAAAGGAATGTCTACATGTATTTCCTGTCACCTCCCAGCATTCCTCCTGACCTCGTCATACCTCAACTCTGACATCACTGTTAATTCTAACGTCAGAAGTCTTTAGGCAGCAGCACTGAATTACTTCATTCCCATTAGCAGTTTAACCGCGAACAACCAGACGCAGCACGAACACCTGAGTAACGTATGGAAAGCAAAGCTTAGCGTCTCTACCAGGAGAGAGACGGTACACACTTCAGACAGAATTACAGAGAAGAGCCAGGATTAGGAGACCTCAACCAGACACCCAGGTTTCCCAGTTACCTGTAAATGCCTCTTTGGGCCGAGAGGCCTCCAACCACTTCCTACACACCAAACCCCATCCAAGGGTCATTTGGTCTTCACCTCCCATCTCTACTGGATGGAGACTGTGCTTTGGAGGTGTGGCCAGGGACAGGGGTCTGTGGTGCCCTCACCAGAATGAGGTTCATTCTTTCCCAGGCGTCCTCAGCAGGGACGTGCCCGTGTGGTCGCCAAGGTCCCACTAACCTCCCCCTCTAGTCAGTCTACGCCCCCAACACAGAACCAAGGCCATCAATTCTGTCCACAAGAAGCAAACCTAGGGCCTGACCCTCAGTGCCTCAGCTCCGAGCCACTCCGCCTGAGACATAAGCCACCCAGGAGGAGAGCTTCTGACCACGGCTCAACTCAGCTGTTTGTGAAGCTGAAAAAGCCAACAGACAGAACCCACCCGAATGAGCTGAGAAGCCGCCCAAAGCTTCCAGAACAGAAGGTGTTTCAGCCCAGGACTTGCCCAAGCTTATGTCCCCAAGCCTCTGACTCAACGTCTGACCCTCTGTCTCTCAGACACAGCTTACCTTCATGAGCTCAAAAAACTCTGCTGGCGAAGAGAGCACCCTGACATGAGAGCTGGAGACCCCGAACTCTGGAACCAGGTTTCTGATCCACTGGAAGCGATGCACGCCCTCCGGACACAGGCAACAAGGAGGCGAGGTGACCTGGGGGACAGCTGGGGACAGCAGGGGAGCCAGCAACAGCCATGGTGACCTGGGCACACAGACACACAAAGGGGCAGACTTCTCAGACACTTGCTCGGAAGTTTCTTCTGTGGGCAAATACGGATTTTTCTTTTTCTTTTTTTTTTGAATACCAACTTCAGATTTTCTAGACCATTTGAGGTGAGCCCCAAACTCTGCAAAAGAATTTTTCTTCAGCCCTACAAGGTGAGCAGCTTGAGACGCGCTGAAACCTAGGGATAAACCCCAAACTTTAAGTTGATTCCAAACAACTCAAGATGTAGAGCAGCCACAAGTAAACTCAGAAAAGCCACTGCCTGATTAGTGCCCACCCCCCGCCCCCAACAACCCACCTGTAGAAAGCCACCGAGGGCGGCCCAGGGCAAGGGCGAGTCTGCTGACTGCCACCCAGACCCTCGCCCCTCCCCCCACTCCACTGTCTGGCTGATGAGATGAAGGGGCTTTCATTCAGGGAAGAGCCCAGAAAAATTAAGTCTTCACTGTCATACTCGGGTATGGAGAGAAAAGCTGAAGCCCAGAGTGGGGAAAAAAAGGTCATCTCAAGATGGGCCAGTGGTGACAACTGCCCCTTCGCCAGCACACACGCTTCCTCGGGGGTCACACCCCGTCTCTGGCGGCCTCTAGCCCACTGAGGCCGAGAGTGTGGTCCCCGTGTCCCTGGCCAATGACCTCGGTCTCCCCTGGGTGACGGGCTGTGGGGCAGGGGGAGGGGCGCCGCGCAGTCAGGCCCTTGTTCCAGCAAAGGCGCAGGAAGACCCTCCTCGGCATGTGACCTTCAGCGCAGCCGCGAGAGGGACTCAGGGAAAGGACGCCCCAACACCCAAGGCCTGAAGGGCCATGAATTCCAGGAAGATGACCTCATTCCCTCGCTCATGATAAAGCACTGAGTCCCAGGGTCTGTGCATGTCCCCACACACCCTCCAGATGGCCCACAGCTGTGCTTCCCAGAAAGCCCACCGGTCCGTCACAGCCGACTCACTGCCAAGAACACTGCAGTCGATGGGGGGGTCGGGGCTGGCCCACTGGCCCCCAGGAAGCTGGGATTCACCCCAGGTCCTGGAGCAGAGGTTAGGGTTCGGGTCAGGTCAACGGGTCCCGCTGCCTCCAAAGAGGTGGTGGCGACACTCGCGGCCCCAGGCTTGCTACACTTCTCTGGCTTCCGGTCACGAGCAACCACTCGCAAACCAAGGGCCTGGACGTGAAACCAGGGGTTGCAGCAAAGCCAAGGCCAAGGCCAGGCTCCCACGGGGCTCGAGGCCACCTTCCAGGGAGGAGAGGGAGAGCCCTCAGCCCAGCGGAAATCCACGACAGTGGGAGAGCTGCACAACCATCCCCCAGTTGAAGCCCCGAAGTGGGCCTAAGGTCTATACCGGTTAATTAGCCCAGTCCGGCTGAGGTGAAACCCCACAGCACCGTAAGCTCAGCGGATCTCCCAGCCTCGCGGCACTCTCTGCTCAGGCCAGAGGAAAAGGAACCGGGACGGCTCCAGCCGCCCCAGGCCACACGGTCAGTCCCCACGCAGCCCTCAGATGAGCCAACAGGCTCAGAGCAGCTCCCAGAAAGGAAGGTGAGGAAACACCTCTGGCACACGGCAGCCCTGGCAAGGCCAGTGCCAACCTGGGCCTGAATCCAGGCGCTCACAGGAGGCCCAAAGGGAGGGCCAGCCCCGCCACCCACCGACCTGGCGGCCTCGCCGGCTCACACACCTAACTCTTCTGAGAACACAAGAGAAAACGCTCAAACCTATTAAACGAAGCTCCCACCAGCCAGCCAGTGCACGCGCTCCAAACGACCAAAAGGGGGGGCTGCCAGAGAGGCGGCCGCAGCACCCTCGCTCCAAGGGCTGTAGTCCCCTGGGGACTCAGACCACAAGTGCCCTAAGCCAGGAGGGCTCCGGGCGCCGGGAGAAGACACACCGCGAGTTCGCAGAGGGCAGAGGGGCCCAGCGGGCGGGCTGAGGGCGGCTCTCCCGGGAAGCCTCCCGGGGCCTCGGCCAAGAGCTGCTGCGGGCTGTGTGTGCTGCTTCCTGCCGAATCGTGAACAGACAGAAGGGACAGAAGAAGGAAGAGAGAGCCAGCTGGGCCTCTGGGATACACCGGGGAGGAGACCCAACCGCAGCGGCAAGCTGACAGTGCCCAGGAAGGCTCTGAAGAGGAGCGGGCTTTATCAAGGCCCCAGCCCAGGGCGCAGGCGGGGAGAGGGCGGCCAGGCACTCCGCCAAGCCCCGCTGTACGCCTTCCATCCCGGCCAGAATCCCAGGGGGCCAGGCACCCGCTGTCCCCAGCTAACTCCAGGGAACCTCAGAGAAGATGTGTCCCTGGGCTGCCCCAGGGGCCCGGCACCTGCACAAGCAACTCCTCTCCCTCCAGCGAGCTTTGCTGAGAAACCCCCAGCCCACGTCGAAAACCAAACCCCCAAGAGACCTGAGGCGGCCAAGAGCTGTGGTTACTCTACGCAAAAGGCAGAGCTGTCGCCCTCAGCATTTAGAGAACTAAACCTGCACACGCACACTTTCCACATCGAGACCTGGGCTCCCCTGAATCATCTCTTTCTAGATACCATCTCCCTCCCATTTCTGGTTACAGGGAGGAGGAAGTGGCAGGGACTGGGAGAGCAGATAATAAGGTTCTGCTGCCCTCTCAGTGCTTTACTCCGGACTATTGGGGAAGTTTGGAGAATAGGCCAGGGCCAGAGCAGGCGGCGCCCTGGAACTCTAAGTCAGGCAGCCGAACTTCTTCACCACAGCCCTCAGCCAAAAGCAGAGGCCGCAACAAACAAGGCAAAATCACCCTCAGCCAACGACTGTGAAGGTGAGCAGGCCGCCATCCTCTCCAAAGGGCAGGCTCCAGCCACCGCCCACCTGATTCAGGGTAAAGGCTCCGTCACGTGATTTAGGGCTTCCTGTGGAATCTGCAGAGGAATTCCTGAGCTGGGGCGTGGGCTGGGCCTAAGTGCCGAGGACACATGCATGCACACGCGTGTGCGCGCGCACACACGCACACAAACACACACACACAGGCACCCACCCACCTAACCTGGGGTCCGTCCTCCACCCAGAGAGGAGCCTGGGGAATAGGGGGTAACTCCAGGAGGGCACGATGAATATGAAGTTTCTCCCCACCATCCCCGAAAGGAATCCACAGCCGAACTGCTTTGACCAAGGACAGCACGCAGTGATACTCTTGTCCCTGGACCAGGGACCACTACTAAGCAAGGACAGCACAAGCCTGCCCAGCCTGCCAGGCAGTCCTAGACAAGACGACGCACCCACCCCAACCCATGAGAGGCACAGGACAGCAGCAGGACTTGGGCTCAAGAGTAGCCAGCCAAGGGGCTCCCACTGTGACTCAGTGATAACGAGCCCGACCAGTATCCATGAGGATTCAGGTTCGATCTCTGGCCTCACTCAGTGGGTTAAGGATCTGGTGCTGCCATGAGCTGTGGTGGAGGTCACAGACATAGCTTGGATCTGACATTGCTATGGCTGTGGCACAGGCCAGCAGCTGCAGCTCCAATTAGACCCCTAGCCTGAGGATTTCCTTATGCCTCACGTGTGGCCCTAAAAAAAAAAAAAAGTTCCTGTTGTGGCTCAATGAAAAGGAATCTGACTAGTATCCATGAGGATGCAGATTCCATCCCTGGCCTCGCTCAGTGGGTTAAAGGATCTGGCGTGGCCATGAGCTGTGGTATAGGTCGAAGATGTGGCTCGGATCTGGTGTTGCTGTGACTGTGGTGTAGGGCAGCAGCTACAGCTTGGATTCGACTCCTAACCTGGGAACCTCCATGTGCTACGGATGCGGCCCTTTAAAAAAAAAAGACCAGGAAAAGAAAAGGAAAAAAAAAAAAGAGTTCCCTTCGTGGCTCAGTGGTTAACGAATCCTAGTAAGAACCATGAGGTTGTGGGTTCGATCCCTGGCCTTGCTCAGTGGGTTAAGGATCCAGAGTTGCCGTGAGCTGTGGTGTAGGTCACAGACGCGGCTCGGATCCCGCGTTGCTGTGGCTGTGGCGAAGGCCGGCAGCTACAGCTCCTGTTAGACCCCTAGCCTGGGAACCTCCATATGCCACAGGTGAGGCTCTACATAAAGGCAAAAAGTCAAAAACAAACAAAAAGGAATAGTCAGCCAAACCGAAAGAGCGAGAGCAGAACAGCTGCTGAGATGCCACGAACACATCCACCTGCCGAGGAAGCCTCGGGGAAATGGGAGGAGCCATTTTCCCTTTTTGTGGAGACAGGAGTTTTCCATTTCACCAAGCACTTTGAAGTTGAAAGTGCTCCATGGAAAAATTCTGCCACACCTTGTGCTCTCCCTTTGTCTGGACGCGCAGTAGCGTGCCTAGAGGTCTGACCGGGCCACCATGGGGCAGTGGAGATGCCACCAAGGCAAGGCAGCAGCACGGGAGCTCTGCCCCCCGGCATGTCCCTCACTGCAAGCTCAGGGTGGTGGTCTGAGTGTCTACGAGCTCTTTGGAAACTACACCTTCCGATTCCTGGTACAGACTCTGTGGCTTAGATCCCACCCAAAGCTGTACAGAGCAACAAAAAAAGAAAGGAGTCTTTAAAAGAAACTGAGCTCTCCGGATTGCAATATTTTCAGAAACTACTTTTTAAGAAAAACCCACCCTCCCCCCGTCATACACACTGGAACGTAAAGAGGGGAACTGATGAGAAAAGAGCAACAGTCATAACACTTCCTGAGAAAGGCTCGAGAAACTACACGAAGGGACCAGACTTCCTGCAGCCCAGGCAGCAGGCAGCCCGTCCTGACTAACGCAAGACCTAACGCAAGTAGGGGAAACGCGTGGATTCCCGTAGGCCACACAAGACCAACAGCCCAGCTGCACTCCCACGAGGAGCCCGACGGGGCGGCCGGCGCTGCCAGCACATGGCCACACGCTGCCCAGATGACCCTCCTCTTGGCTTGTCCAAAAGGACACTGATGACACGGAGGACCAGAAACTCACAACACACCTCAGCAGCCAGAGGCACCAGGCAGAGTGATCCAAACGGCTTCAACCAGCCGGACTTCCCAGCAGCCTTGAAAAGGGCTGGTTTACATTAGTCAGCTCACGTGTTTACCAGGGGATTATCGAGCAGAACCCTTCAATCCCAGCTAGTTTCTCTGTGGCTACAAGCACACAACCGAGGGCCCCAGCCTGATTCATTGCCAGCAGCAATGTGCTCAGAGGGCACTCACGTTAGTATTAGCTTCGTAAAGCTACAATTTAAAAGTCAGTTCTGTGCAAATCTTATTTTAATTCTCAGCAAGATTAAATTTGAATTATTTGGGGGAAATCATGTTTTGACCTAAATACCCCACCTCCCACCAATTCTACTGCTATAATAATCAAGAGATGGCTTTACTAAATTCAAATGAATTCCTGCGGAGGTGCAATGGGATCAGCGGCCTAGCTGGAACCCAGGGAGGCAGGTTCGATCCCCGGCCCGGCACAGTGGGTTAAGGATTGGGCACTACCACAGCCGCGACTTAGGTTGCAGCTGTGGCTCGGGTCTGATCCCTGGCCCGGGAACTCCATGTGCCTTGGGTGGCCAAAAACGGGGGCAGGGGGGGACTCAAATGAGTCTATACCCCAATAAAATTAAATTAAAAAAAAAAAAAAACTTGAATGAGTAAAGGAGACTGGCTCCCAGCATCAGAAATTTCAAAGAAAAAGTAATTTCTGAAAATCTGATGGTCCCTCAGAGTAGAAACTACTAAGAAGCTGAACAAGAGTATGTTGATCTGGCATTACAAGGCAGGAAAAGCTAACAGTAAGAACACCCTGATGGTTATGCCTACCTCTTCCTACACAGGAAACTTAGGACTCCCCACCCTCACCCCACCCCACTCCAACACACACACGCCTAGAATAAAGAAGACAGAACTTGGGTTTTATTTGTTTTTTTCAGGGCCACACCCGTGGCATACGGAGGTTCCCAGGCTAGACGTCTAATCAGAGCTGTAGCCACCAGCCTACACCACAGCCACAGCCACACCAGATCTGAGCCACGTCTGCGACCTACACCACAGCTCATGGCAACACCGGATCCTTAACCCACCAAGCGAGGCCAGGGATCGAACCCACAACCTCATGGTTCCTAGTCAGATTCATTTCTGCTGCGCCACGACAGCAGCTCCCAAACTTGGGTTTTAAAAATAAAGACTTCTCCAGGAGTTCCCGTTGTGGCTCAGCTGGTTAAGAACCCAACTAATATCCATGAGGATGCAGGTGTGATCCCGGGCCCCGCTCAGTGGGTTGGGGATCCGGCATTGCAGTGAGCTGTGGTGTAGGCTGCAGACGTTGCTGGAGCTGTGGTGCAGGCCATCAGCTGTAGCTCCAATTCGACCCCTAAATTCTGGCGATTTCCTTATACCACCAAGTGCAGCCCTTTAAAAAAAATTTATTTTTTTTTGCTTTTTTTTTTAAGGGCCGCACCTGTGGCATATGAAGGTTCCCAGGCTAGGGATCTAATCGGAGCTGTAGCCGCCGGCCTATACCACAGCCACAGCAACGCCAAATCCGAGCCACGTCTGCAACCTACACTACAGCTCACAGCAACGCCAGATCATTAAACCCACTGAGCAAGGCCAGGGATGGAACCTTCAACCTCGTGGTTCCTAGTCGGATTTTTTTTTTTTTTTTTTGCCTTTTGTCGTTTTAGGGCCGCACCCGCGGCATATGGAGGTTCCCAGGCTAGGGGTCTAATCAGAGCTGTAGCTGCCGGCCTACACTGCAGCCACAGCAACGCGGGATCCGAGCTGCGTCTGTAACCTACATCATAGCTCGCAGCAATGCCTATCGTTAACCCACTGAGCAAGGCCAGGGATCCAACAAGCAATCTCATGGTTCCTAGTCAGATTCATTAACCGCTGTGCCACGACGGGAACTCCCCCTTTAAAAATATTAAAAAAAAAAAAAAAAAGACTTTTCTACACACATCGCTCAAACTGAGAATAGTTTCTTTAAAAAGACAAAGGAGACCACGGAGAAACTATTTCCTTGTATGGCAGGCAAGCTCAATTAGGAACAAACGCCCCCTTAACACATTTCCCACTAGGTCTCACCTACTCCAAACAAGTCAATTCTGTGGAGTCTGATGACTCCAAGAAACTACCTGAAATTTTGCCTCCCTCTCGGGAGCACCAGATCTGTCACCTGGGGGGGGCCCTCCACGTGGACCCGCCTGGATACTGGCACCCCAAACTCACCCTCATGCCCTACACCTGGCGCTCTTTCTCACTCCCCGTTTCAGTGCCACTACCCGCACGGTCACCCAGCTCAGAAACGCAACCTCCTCCCTGGGCGCTTCCCCTACACACGCCTCCACCAGAGCCAGTTCCAATCCGACCCCCTCTTCTCTCTCCACAGTCCCTGACTTCAGGGACGCTCCATCACCTCAGCCTAGACCACCATCAGGAGAAACTGCACAGGGGCTCTCAGAGCCCGCCTCACCGGGTCTCAGCCTAGCTCCTCTCTCCCCTCCAGTCCCTCCTCAGCACCGCCACGCAGCTCCTGGCAACAGTTAGTGCCTGTGGAACCTCGGGGCTGCTTTCTGCATCATCGACCTACATCACGCGCCACCCTGCCCGGAAGGCTGCCTTCCCTGCCTCCCCGAGCCCACTCTTACAGAACCTCTCTCCGAGATCACCACCGCCAGGAAGCCTCCTGTGACTTCCAGGTGTGCCTTAGGTGCTGCCATGACTTTTTCTTTTTTGTCTTTTTAGGGCTGAACCCATGGCATATGGAAGTACACAGGGTAGGGGTCAAATCGGAGTCTACAGCACAGCAACACCAGATCCAAGCCGAGTCTGCAACCTACACCACAGCTCACAGCAATGCCAGATCCTTAACCCACTGAGGGAGGCCAGGGATCGAACCCACATCCTCATGGACCCTAGTCGGGTTCGTTACCACGAACTCCCCATGACCTTTCTAGCTCACTTGACTATTAATGGGTCTGAGCGCCCCGAAGGTGGAGCTATATTTTTTCGTCCTCAGAACCTAGCACAGCTGAAAACGTCATTGAATCCAGCTGTCCATGATAATGAGTCTCATGCCTGGTGAAGAAAAACAAGTTTTTCTGGATCACTAATTAGAAGTAATTTTAAGTAGAGTTCTCTGCTGCCACAGCTGTCCATCACTAAAAGGAAACCACTGCAGTGAAGAACCGTTGTTGCCTCTCGCCAATCCCCGAGGCCACAAGGATTCGCCAGGGACTCCAGCAGTTGAGTCAGACCAGCAGGCTAAAATCTAAAATAAATTCAGTTCGTGACTACACAGGACTATTATCAATGAATCAATGAGCAGAGTTACAAGAAACCACATCATTCGGGGAATGAGGAATTGGGAGGTGTGACTGAACAACGGAGAAGAAACGAAAGTCAGCAGCCAACAGAGGTGAGTGGCCATACAGATATGAGTAACTCCGAAGACCCAGGCTGCAGAGAAGCAGAAAAAAACCTGCAAACCAAGTAAGGGAAAGGAAGGATCAGAAACCCACAGTACTCATTAGAATTAATTTAATAAGACTGCTCAAAGCGCTTCTCTGGCCTCCTCGCACAGGTGTCATCTCAAGGACTATCAAACACATATTTCTGACATTTGTGTTTCTGTGTCTGCGAATTAACTGAGTTCCTCCTGGTTAATTGCTGAGCCACAGAAACAACTCTCTCACCTAAACCGAAAAGAAGTTTGGAGTCACAACTACTGTGTCCACTGATACTATTTACAAAAAAAAAAGAACAACAGGGAAGTCAATTTAGACTATCCCAACCCACCCCCCACGGTCACGGTCCCCCTCCCCCTCAAAAACACTCAAGAGAAATATCTGTCTTAAAAGAACTTGTGGCAACTGCCCCAACATCCTTTAGCAATCCAGCCCAAGGTTACACAATGATTAATCATAAACTGTTTTTTTTTTTTGTATCGTTTAAATACATACGGGGAAATGACAAAATGGCCTAAACATATTGTCCTTGAGAACATTTTTTGAAACTTTAAACCAAATCTCTCAGTGGTTTGATGCCAGGATGTAGAAGTCATCTGACTACTGAATGAACAGGTCTTTCCTAAGCACGGATTACAGAAGAGGGGGGGCACCTCTCCTACACCCCACTCCCACTGGGTTCACTCATGTGAAATTCAAAGCACTTCTCATCAGTCAGCTTCCAAGAGTTCCGTCCTGTGCTGATTCTATCACAAAAAGTTCCCCTAAGTCAACTTGAATTGTTGTTGAAAACCTTCCAACGTAACCCATTATGAAGCAAGTCCCTTTCCATACCTAGAATCAGCACACATGACTGGACGACACATTTCTGTACCAAAGGCCGGGAGGTCAAATCTCACCCAAGCAGCAGATAAAAATGCTTCTAAGACGGGCGAGAACTCTACAAAAGGATGCAGTTCTAAGATTCTTTTTTTTTTCTTTTTTCTTAAGGAACAAGTGTAAGGCTCGAGTTTCTCTAACAAGAAAACTATCTGCACACACGAGAATTCACATATATACACACAACAGCAGCAGGCCTCTTAGGTCAGCATGTCCTTGGCAAATGTTTATTTTGAAAGACCACTGCCTGAACGAATTGCTTCAAAGCCTACTTCATTTCCATAACTCACTTCAGTACTTTTCCAGAACACAGGCCCTTTGAAAGGTCTGAGGGGTTTAGAGTGGTTCCTCTTCCCTCGCCTGAGTGGGACTGACTCAGGATTGCTTCACAGCCGTCTCTGGCAGGATGTGAGAAATGCTGCACGCACAGAATCCCAGCAAGGCTGATTCACTCGCGCCAAGTCACCTCGCAGCCAAGATTACTTAAGGAAAAGACCCCTCCGGACCCAAACAGTGTCTTTCGAGAAGATTCTCCAACACTCACATCCTACCACCCAAACCGAAGCACGAACTCAGCCCCCACCGGGAGCGCGCACACAGCCCCTCTGCACCAGCGGACGCGGACCAAGGCCGGGCTCGCCTCCCCGGCCGCGGCCCTGGGCCATCCCCCTTCCCAGGAAAGCCGGCGGCGAGGCGGAGCCCTGGGGGCCGGGCGGGCCCGCGCGCTGGACGCGAAGGGCTCGCTGCGACGCCGGGGGGGCGGGGTGGGAGCCGGGGCCGGGCGCGGGGTCGGGGTCGGGGCCGGGAGCGCCCGCGGCCCGCCGCCCTCTCACCTCCTCCGCCGGCGGTCCCGGTTTCTGCCAAGGCGGTCGGACAGGCGCCCCAGAAGCGCGGCCAGCCCGGGGCGCCCAGGCAGGAGGCCCAGCAGTCGCCTCCAGAACACCGGCCCCGCGGCCGCCGCGGCCGCCGCCGCCGCCGCCGCCATGGAGACTCGCCGCTTCCGCTTCCGGCGCGGGAAAACTTTATTGACAACGGCGCGCGCGGACACGGGCAGCGCGCTCGGGCCGCGGCGCCGAGGCGGCCCCGCCCCGCGGCCTCAGTTTCCCGTCAGGTGGGCACAGGTGTGCTGCGCGCCGGAGTCAGGCCTCGGAGGAACAGGGCGAGAGCACTCGCATCCCCTGGCTCGGCCTCGACACGGGATAACGGTGGAGGGCAGGGAGCATCACCTGTCAGGTCCCACGAGAGTTCAGGCTGTACCTGACAGCCGCGGTAGCCACCCCCTTGCACATCCCAAGGGGAGGTACAGCACCGGGTGGCTGCTGACTCACCCGGGTTCACTGAGCACAGAAAATCCCCACCAGACCCAGGCGGGACCATCTTTCACCTTGTCAGCCCCTGAGGCCTGCAGCTCCAGGGCACAGATCAGCTCAGCCAGGGAGTTCCCCCTGTGGCTCAGAGATAACGAACCCGACCAGTATCCATGAGGACGCGGGTTCGATCCCTGTCCTCCCCCAGTGGGTTAAGGGTTCAGTGTCACCAAGAGCTGTGATGAAGTTCGCAGATGTGGCTCATATCCCACGTTGCTGTGGCTGTGAGATAGGCCAGCAACTGCTGCTCAGATTCTATTCCTAATCTGGGAACTTCTACAAGACTCACGTGTGGCCGCAAAAAGAAAAAAAAAAAAACCAGCTCGGCCCAGTGAGTCTAGGTTCACACAAATGCATCCAACATGGCTATAACCCGCCCCTGGGAACTACAGGTCCACAGCCAAAGAGGCTGAAAGAGCTCTCACCCCTGTAACCAAAACACTTTCTGTAGCTAATTTAAAAAGGAAGAGTTGCAGTATTGGGAGAGGCAGGAGAGATGACTCTCATCTCTAACATGTGGTTCCTTGGCAGGATCCACACTCGCTAGTGCTTGGAAACGGGTAAAGCTGTAGAAGTTGATCATATCCAGCTTATTCCAAGGGAGCGTTGTGAGGTTAAAAAGCTGTGGCCACACTACACACAAATGTTCCGAATTCTGCTTACAGCTGCTTCCCAAAGAAATCAGTTACACCTGGAGTTCCCGTCGTGGCTCAGTGGTTAACGAATCCGACTAAGAAGCATGAGGTTGCGGGTTTGATCCCTGGCCTTGCTCAGTGGGTTAAGGATCCGGCGTTGCCGTGAGCTGTGGTGTAGGTTGCAGACACGGCTCGGGTCCCGCATTGCTGTGGCTGTGGTGAAGGCCAGCAGCTACAGCTCCTGTTAGACCTCTAGCCTGGGAACCTCCATATGCCGTGGGTGCAGCCCTAGATAAGGCAAAAAGACACAAAAAAAGAAAGAAAAGAAAAGAAAGAAAGAAATTACACTTTCCCTGAAAGAAGGTTCATCTCAGCATTGTTCATATCAAAAGTGTAGAAGGAGTTCCCACTGTGGTGCAGTGGGTTAAGGACCTGATGTTGCTGTAGCTGTGGCATAAATCATAGATTGCAGGTGCAGCTTGGATTTGATCCCTGGCCTGTGAACTTCCCATTTGCCACAGGTGCAGCCCCCCAAAAAAAGTGTGGAAGCAATCAACAGTGATGAAGTTGGTTTGGAGTTCCGTCATGGCTTAGCAGTTAACAAACCTGACTAGCAACCATGAGGACTCGGGTTCTATCCCTGGCCTCACTCAGTGGGTTCAGGATCCAACATTGCCAGGAGCTGTGGTGTAGGTAGCAAATGCAATTTGGATCTGGCGTTGCTGTGGCTGTGGTGTAGGCCACTAGCTACAGCTACAGTTCAGCTCCTAGCATGGGAACCTCCATATACGAAAGGTGTGGCCCTAAAAGCCCTAAAAGGACAAAAGAAAAGAATTTCCAAATTGTTTACAATCCACGAGTATTTCAGATCTAAATTTTTCCTTTAAGTCGCAATAGCTTTACAAACACAAGGTGGAATTTGATTCAACTCTTTCAAGTTAGAGTGGTGAATCATCGACTTGCCTAATTTCCAGGAACTAGAATGCAACCATCCATTGCTCGGTTCCACTTTTGCATGACTCCTGACACAGGGTAGTTGCAGGGTCAGGTTGCCGATAGGCTACACCGCGATGCTGGGCGGTGAGGACCACAGGAGCATCCCAGTCATCATAAAAGGGAGCTGGCAGCTTCTTCTTGCACGTGGAGCTTTGCTGGGTGAGGCTATTCCATGAGACACACAACCATAGTCCCATCCCGCTGGGAACTTCTGATCTAAAAGTAAACGGCAGTAGCACACAGAGATATTGACAGGATGGTAAGTTAACCTAAGAAATATTTACATGAAGTATAAACAGTAGGCAATGACCCCAGCCCTTCCTAAAGCCACATGCTGAGAGCCTCCGGCCTTCGTGGCTACTTTGAAACAGAGCTACGACCAAAGTGAGGCAACTACGACTTTGCCCTGCAACACGCACGTTTAGAGGTTGCAAAAATTTTAAATAATTGGTTTTCAGAGGTTGAGCAAGTTTTCAGATGGCTACATTTTTACACGATGACAGCACAAACACCCTTTCCTCCAAGAGGTCTCACCCAGGCTAGTGAATGAGGATAAGGAGAGGAGATAAAAGACGGGCCCAGAAAGTCGGCTTGGGAGCGCCCTACCTGTTTGGAGGACAGGCAATCTGGGCAGCTACTGCTACAGCCACTAGCAGTTCTCAGGTCCCACCCTGATGACACTGGACAAGCATGCCTCTGTCCCCTGAAACCCCCCTCGTGGCTCAGAAGCGCATCCACAGAGTCCGCCCTCTGCCTCCTGTCCTCACCCGCTGACTTCTCGTTAGTCGGCTTGCTTCTTCCCAAACAGGAGATGCCAGGGTGAGAATGACAGGACTGATGGACTGATGACAGAGGTCATGTCTTCCCAAACGGAAAAGGAAACCCATTCATGAAAAGGGGAGTTGACGTCAGGGAGGGGTGGGCTGCTGCCCCGATAGCAGGGCTGCGCTCCCAGGCAGGAAACGCCAGGAAATCCCGAGCCAAGGGCCTGTGCCTCGCTGTCTGTGATTCACTCCCTGAATTCAAAGTCATGGCCTTGGAAGCAGAAGGCCCCTCGTCCCCCAGCTTGCTTGGTGAGTGAGGGTCTCTCCAAACACAAGGCTATTGCAAATCCAAGAGACAGGACAGCAAGGACCTACCGCAGACAGGGAACTATTGTCAACATTTTGGAATAACCTATAAGGGAAAAGAATCTGAAAACAAAATATATGCTTGTGTAGGTATAACTGAATCACTTTGCTGTACACTTGAAACTAACATGACCATTTTTATGTATTTATGTATTTAGTTTCCATTTTTATGTATGTATTTGCTTTTTTTTCTTTTTTTAGGGTCACATGTGTGGCATATGGAAGTTCCCAGGCTAGGGGTCAAATCAGAGCTAGCACTGCTGGCCTACTTCACAGCCACAGCCACAGCCATGCCAAATTCAAGCCACATCTGCGACCTGCATCCAGCAATGCCAGATCCTTAACCCACAGAGCAGGGCCAGGAATCGAACCTGCATCTTCATGGATATTAGTCAGATTCGTTTCCACTGAGCCACACAGGAGCTCCTATAGTTCCTTTTCTTTTTTTGGTCTTTTAAGGGCCATGCCCGAGGCATATGGAGGTTCCCAGGCTGGGGGCCTAACAGGAGCTGTAGTCACTGGCCGACACCACAGCCACAGCAATGCAGGATCCGAGCTGCGTCTGCGACCTACACCACAGCTCACAGCAACGCCAGATCCTTAACCCACTGAGCGAGGCCAGGGAACAAACCCGCAACCTCATGGTACCTAGTCGGATTCGGTAACCACTGAGCCACGACGGGATCTCCCCCATAACTGGATTTTATTTTCTTTCCAACGACTTCTGCAGTCTAACCTTCCTTACTGGTTGACCGCTGTGTCTTTGGTCTCCCTGCCTCCCACCGCCCCGCTGTGCACCCTTAGAGCCCAGTGCACTGCGAGCACCCAGAACAGGACCTGACACCAGAAGCGGCTCACCTACACCCGGTTTGATGACCGCATGCCTGGCGGGAGGGGACGCGCTCTGGAGCTGCCCGGCCGCAGGAGGGCGCCACCCAGCATGAGCCCTCTCCGAGGGTGGGGCCGGGGATGGCTGGGCCTTCCGCGACTTTGCTGACCTGCACATCACTCTGCCAGCCTGACAGCTCACAGAGCCCCTGGTCGCCCTGTGGGCCACCAGCCCTTTTCCTGCCTCCACTCTCCCCGGAATTCTTTCTCGCTCACCTGTTCCTCTGCTCTTTTCCAGCCCTCACACACTCTTCCCCTTAAATCTGACCCCGGTCCTCCTTGGCCTGAAGGCAGGGGTTGCCACGTGTTTTCTTAGAGGGCCCCGCGGTAAATATTTCACCCTTTGCAGACCAGTCTCAGTGGCAACGACTCAAGCCTTGATGCAAAAGCCATGAGCAATACAAATGAGTGCGGTTGTATTTTTTACTCTTTTTTTTTTTTTTGGCCACCCCATCCCCCCACCCCGGTGGAATGTGGAAGTTGCCAGGCCGGGGACCAAGCCATAGCAGGGACCCAAGCTGCAGCAGTGGCAACTCCAGATCCTTAACCTACTGTGCCACAGGAGAAATCGGTTGTTTTTTTTTTTTGTTTGTTTGTTTGTTCTGCATTTTTAGGGCCACTCCAGCATCATATGGCGATTCCCACACTAGGAGTCAAATCAGAGCTGTGGCTGCTGGCCTACACCACAGTCACAGCCACAGCAGTGCGGGCCCTGAGCCGTGTCTGCGACCTACCCCACAGCTCATGGCAAAGCCAGATCCTTTAACCCTCTGACCAAGGCCAGGGATCGAACCCGCCTCCACATGGATGTTGTTAGTCAGATCCGTTTCCACTGAGCCACAACAGGAACTCTTCTTTTGTATTTTCAATAAACCTTTATTTACAAAAGCATCCTGCCAGCGCTGCATCATAGTTTGGCAACATCTGCCTCAGAAAACAACTTTTAAAAAAAAATGGAGTTCCCTTCGTGGCTCGGCGGTTAATGATCCTGACTAGACTCCATGAGGAGGCGGGTTCGATCCCTGGCCTTGCTCAGTGGGTTAAGGATCCGGCGTTGCCCTGAGCTGTAGTGTAGGTCACAGACGCAGCTCGGATCCCGAGTTGCTGTGGCTGTGGTGTAGGCCGGCAGTTGCAGCTCTGATTCAACCCCTAGCCTGGGAACCTCCATATGCGGAAAAAAAAAAGAAAGAAAGGAAAGAAAGAAAGAAAGGAAGGAAGGAAGGAAGGAAGGAAGGAAGGAAGGAAGGAAGGAAGGAAGAAATGAATAAAAAGAGAGGAGAGGAGAGGAAAGAAAGCTTTCCCCTGGGCTGCAGTGCTGGACCTGGCATGGCCCCGCCAGGCCTCTATGGCCCTAAAACTAGGAGACAATAAGGCCTTCCAGCACCAGGAGCCCTGGTTGGGTGGAGCTGTGGGTTATAAAGGACAAATTGGCCAAGCACTCAAGTTCAAACCAGCAACCTTGCTGCTAGGGGTGGGGAACTGGTCAAGGTTCCTGCATTTGTTGTTTAAACTTTTCAGTGTTGAAAATCTTGTCATCTGGAAAACAAAACACCTATTGCTCAACGGGCGGGCGCACTCGCCACAAAGAGGCCCAAGATAATCTGGCATTTCGTCAGGAAACCAGAGCCCAAATTTCTGGAAATGCCTCCTGGGCAGAGAGAGCCTGTGCAGGTTTGTTCCTCCGGGCTGGTGAGAGAGAAATGCAGCTCCCAGCTTCAGGGGAATCTCAGCGTCTGTGGTGTGGCAGGCAGCCAGCGCCACCCCAACGCCAAGCTGTCCGTCTCCGCGGGATCCAGCAGCCCCGTTCGCTCGGGAAGCACAGCCGCCTGACGCCAGTTCTGTTCCAGGGAATCCCGGACTCCCTGTGCCCCACTTGTCGGGGGGAGGGGGGAGGGTGTCACCGTGAGCCGCTGGGGGCAGAACCCCTCCCTGCCACACCTTCCTCTGCTCCTCCCTGCCCAGTCCCACGGAACCGAAGCAGGAGGCTAGGTGTGCCCTAGGGATGCCACCAGAGTCTCTGGCAGGACAAGTCTGGCTGAGATGAGGCCAAATCAGACCAGGCACCAGCAGGTGCAGGTGGGAGAAAGGCCTGGGTTCCCAGGTCCAGCTTCACCTATTTCCAGCCCTCTCAGAATTTCAGGAAAGAGACTCAAAGTGAATTCCCCAGGAGTCCCCGTCGTGGCTCAGTGGTTAACGATTTCGATTAGGAACCATGAGGTTGCAGGTTCGATCCCTGGCCTCGTTCAGTGGGTTAAGGATCCGGTGTTGCTGTGAGCTGTGGTGTAGGTTGCAGACGCGACTCGGATCCCACGTTGCTGTGGCTGTGGCGAAGGCCGGCAGCTACAGCTCCTATTAGACCCCTAGACTGGGAACATCCATATGCCGCGTGTGCGGCCCTAGATAAGGCAAAAAGACAAAAAAAAAAGGTGAATCCCCCAAAGTCAGTCGCCCTTCTTGCCCCTTAGCCTAGAGGGGTGGGAAGACAGAGGCCAGGGAGGGCAGCTGCCTCCGTGCCAGCAGTTCCTGGAAGGGAGGGGAGTAGGGGAGGGTGGCAGCCTGGGGGGTGGGCTCTGTTGACTGGAAAGCCCCCCCACCCCAATTCAAATGTGGATGTGAAATTACCAGACTTTTAAATGTTGTCTCAAAATGTTTTTAAAATTCTGCACAGGCCAGCCAATGCACCTGTGGGCTGCATTCAGCACGTAGCACCACTCCACGTGCATTTTTTGATCTATAAAAAATGCCCCAGGTACCACAGGAGGAAGGGTAATTGCCCAAGATCACAGCTCACCTGTTTGTACCCTTTTTTTTTTTTTTTTTTTTTTTGCTTTTTAGAGCCACACTCGCAGCATACGGAGGTTCCCAGGCCAGGGGTCGAATCGGAGTTATAGCTGCCGGCCTACGCCATAGCCACAGCAATGTTAGATCTGAGCTGAGCTGCGTCTGTGACCTACACCACAGCTCACAGCAACGCCGGATCCTTAACCCACTGAGTGAGGCCAGGGATCAAACCCACAACCTCATGGTTCCTAGTCGGATTCGTTTCCGCTGAGCCACGACAGGAATTCCCATCTGTACTTTTTCAATGATGATCCATGGGTCTGTTCTGAAACCTTTTTTTTTTTTAGGGCCATAGCCAGGGCATATGGAAGTTTCCAGACTAGGGGTCAGATCAGAGCTACAGCTGCTGGCCTACACCACGGCCACAGCAACACGGGATACAAGCCGCGTCTGCAACCTACACTATAGCTCATGGCAATGCCGGATCCCTAACCCACTGTGTGAGGTCAGGGATCAAACCTGCATCCTCATGGATGCTGTTCAGATTTGTTTCTGCTGCGCCATAATGTGAACTCCCGAAAGTTATCTCTTAAAGGAATGAATGAATGAATGATTTTATGAAATGAGTTGGAGGAGGAAGAAGTGACTCTGAGCAGGTGTTCTCCCCCAGAAGTCTGGCCTGCCACTAGCGTTTTGTTCACAATTACAGGGAGCGGTCTTAGGAAATCCTGGGCAGGGGGCAGTTCACGTACTGGGGTGAAGGCACCCTGAACGCCTCCCACCTGAGGCTGAGTAAGCGCCGCAAGAGCGAGGGAAGTGGCGGAAAGGAAGGGCCTGGCCGGCCACCCCAGGGTCACGCCTTAGAACCTCAGCTCTGTCCCTTGTGGAGAGTCCCAGCCTCCACTCCTGACCCACTTCTCTGCCTTTGCTGCTGGTCCAGGACCTTGGGGGCCGGAGAGAGGACCTATCACATCCCTTTGAACTTGTCCAAGAATCAGCGCGCACCCACGTGTTCCCCACCCACCTGGATGGGGGACTCAGGGGGGTTTTGGTGCAGGAAGCCTGAGTGCAGGCCCGGGAGGTGAGTTCTGGAGCTGCGTGCTCACCCAGGGGAAGAGGTGAGCAGCCACAGACCCGAGAGCCCCCCGCAGGGCAGGGGACCCCCCCAGGGGCTGCCTCGCTCCAGCGGGCAAGCCCGGCGGACGGTGGCATCCTCCGGTCCCCCACCCATCCTGGCTCTGCAAGGGCATCTGGGGCCCCGGAGGCGGCCTCAGCCCTCACCCGCTGCCGGCTCTCCCCTGGGGCACCCGCCACTTCAGCTCCAGGCGCCGGGCCAGGCCTCATTTGCATTACAGCCCAGAGGGTTCACCACAGCCTGGCTTCCCAGAACTGCCCGCTGCCCCGGTGTCTGTTCCCGGGCGCAGGAAAGGGCACCCGGGCAGGCATGGTGGCCGCTTCAGGGCAGATGGAGACGGTTCCCATGCCGGCCGGGAACAGAGCAGGGCTTGTCGGTTTGGGGTCAGGGGACCTAAGTGGCTGGAACCTAACTCCCCCAGCTCTGAACTCAGAACAGATGTGCATTCCTCTTGGAGCTGGTGGAAGAAAGGTCTCGCCCCTCCGGGAGGCGCCACGCACGCTTCCTCCCCTCCCGGCTCTCCTAGAGGCCCCCTCTCCCCCTCCCCCTCCAGGGGCAGAGGAATAGGGGTCCCCCCAGCCCCCCCACCCCACCCCAGCCCCAGAGGGAAGAGGAATCTGAGAAGGCCGGGTGGGTGAGCCGGTGGGTGGGTTAGTGTTTTCTTTCCCCTCCCTCAGCACTTTTTCTGGGAAATGCCAGAGGCCGGCGGGGCCTGGAATGTCAGGCTTGAAAGACCTTCTCCACTGCTCACAGACAGCGGAGCCACAAACCTTTTCATTAGCTCCGGGGCGGGGGCACCCCTCCCCGCAGGAACAAAGGCCTGCAAAACTGGAATGCCGCTTCCGGAGGCAGGCCATTGTCCAGGCCTCCTCAGCCCGCCCCTGGGATTGTCTAAAGAGCGGTCAGGGTCAGCCTGGTATGTGACCCTCAGATCTTCCCTCCTGCCCGGGGAAAGGCTGTACCTGCCTTGGCCCCGAGGCCCGCAAGACCGGTGCCCACTCTCAGTCCGGGCGGGCAGGGGCTGCAGCTAAGAGTGGCTAAGATGCAAGGGCCTGGGTGGCCCGAGGAAGCTCAGTCCCCGGGGGCAGCCTCACTGGGCCAGCAAGGGGCAGGGCTTCCGAGAGGTGAGGTGAAACACACCCCGAACACCTTCTCCAAATTGTCTAGGAGAAAGGGGGGGAGGAGGAGGGGAGCGGCCTCGCTCACCACGGGCACTAGACTAGAAGCCCCTTGGGGAAGGAACCAGATCCTTGTCCCCGCCGTGCCATCCCCAGAGCCAGGCCTAGCCAACTGCCTGGCACGCAGCGAAAGCAGAGCCAACGCGGGATAAGCAATATCAGGCCACTGGGCAGTCGAACCCAAGGTGACTCCTTGTGCTCTAGAAACCCACCAGTCTTGAGACAGAGGGAGGCCTTGGGCTTGGCGTTGAGCAACTCTGTGGTCTGAAGCCAGTCTCCGAACCCATCTGGCTGCAAACGCAGCCACCCAACAGAAGACAACAGCAACTCGAGTGCCCGCCCCCATGATGGCCTCCAGGGCCAAGGGGCTCCTGTGTGTGAACGTGGGAGCTCGTGTGCACCGGGCCAGGCCCTAGTTTCCCGCGACCACCCCCCGGGGGCCGGCATTCCCATTCACCATTCACGAGGTCTGGGTAAGAGGGCTCAGCTGTCACACACCATGAGTCAGTGGAGCCCCACAGGCAGCTGAAACCGCCGTGGACTTCCCCACCGGCAAGAGGGAATGTCTTTATTATCTTTATGACCAAGCACCTTTGCCTGGAAATGGGATTCTGATTCCATGAGAAATTCTGCAAAGGGAGAGATTAGGAAAAGACAAGAGGGTCCTAAATCAGTTAGCCCGGAAAACGCGGGGAGGGGCAGAGGGGCCAGACCCGGATAATGTTTCCCTCGCCAGGTCCCAGGAAAAGTGCCCTGGTCCCTACATCTCTCCTGCCCAGGGGCAGGTGCCTGCGAGTGTGCCTTGTCTTGGCTGGAGGTCTCCTCTCTGACTTTTCCAGCAAAGTTTATCTCCAGGCACTATCAGGCCTAACAGTCTCCATCAACCACGCAGGGGTTTCCATACTCTCATTCCCACCTTGGCCGCCCGTCCTGGTCCCTGTGGGGAGAAACTAAAAGCTACTCTAGAAGAAAGCAGTTGGTGCAATCTAAAAATGATGGAAAACAGAAGTCAGCACCACCCCTTATTTAAAGATTCATTGAAAGGAGTTCCCGTCGTGGCTCAGTGGTTAATGAATCCGACTAGGAACCATGAGGTTGTGGGTTCCATCCCTGGCCTTGCTCGGTGGGTTAAGGATCCGGCATTGCCTGAGCTGTGGTGCAGGTCGCAGACGCGGCTCGGATCCCGCGTTGCTGTGGCTGTGGCAAAGGCCGGCAGCTACAGCTCCTATTAGACCCCTAGCCTAGGAACCTCCATATGCTGCGGGTGCAGCCCTAGATAAAGCAAAAAGACACAAAATAAAATAAAGATTCGTTGAACACCTTCTATGTACCTGGTTCTAGGCTCACAAAGAAAAAAGCCAAATATAGTCCTTTCTTCTAGGTTATCACTGGACAGGTGGAGCACGCTGGTCAGCACAGAAAGAGCTACCCTGGAAGTTTAGACTGAATCTCTGCCAAATCTTCAAGGATAAGCAGAAATCAGCCAAGGCATGGAAGGTGGTTCCAGCCAGAGGGAAGCGAACCTGCAGAGACCCGGGCCTGGGGGACACTGTGGAGACGGCCCCGAACTCCACGTGGCCAGAGCTTGAAGCGTCAGTGGGCAGAGAAGGCTGATGAAGTTGAAATGGAGCAGAGAACCTTAGACACACAACCACCGCAAAGTCTGGGTTATCCCAAAGGCGATGGGAAACCCCTGGAGATCTGAGAAAGCCAAAGGGAAACTTGGTGACTGGATGAACTATTTGAAGACTAGCAGCTTTTTGGAATGTATCTTTTTTTTTTTTAAAGGCCACACCCATGGCATCTGGAAGTTCCCAAGCTATGGGGTCGATTCAGAGCCAGAACACAGCTTGCAGCAACACTGGATCATTAGCCACCATGGGAACTCCCTTGGCATGTATCTTATATAGGAGATACACACCTCTCCAAAACGTAAAGTCAGCTGCAGCCACATCCACCCCTAGTAACCTGAGCTGCAGCACCTCAGCCCTCTCTTCCTCTCTCTCCCCAAAAACTCCCCAGTGCCTTCAAAATAATTCTAGCTAACATGCGTTGTGCTTTTAATATGTGCAAGGCACTCTTGTAAGCATTTGGCACGTATTGGCTCAGTCCTCGCAACCGCGTGATGAATTAGGGACTCTTTTCAACCCATTGTACAGATAAGGAAATCAAGGCACAGCTGGGAAAGTAAAGTGGCCCAAGGTCATACCGCCTGGACAGCAGGTCGGTCTCCTGCGTCAGTAGGCAGGGGGCGCTGCCCCTCTCCAGCAGGACAGGTCCTTTCAGGCCCCAGGGAATGTGTGCTGACCCTGCCCCCCCCCGGCCCCCCAGCTCTTTAAATCGCCCCTGTACTTTCTGGGGCCCACACTAAGCTCCTGCCAGTCATGTGGCCTTTGCTGCTGGACGTGCAGAGCCCAGGCTCACTTGGGTACCACGCTGCTGATATTACCCATTTCAGAGGGATGAGGCTCTCCAACCAGATGGGAATCCTGAGCTCAGGGGATGCTTCTTCCTCCTTCTCTCCAACCCCCTCTCCCACTTCAAGCCCCCTCGCCAATGAATGATCACAGCCTCATAGGATCGTAATTACAAGCACCCCCTTTTCATGGCCCGCATCACTTGGGGGGTCCCGTGCTGCTTGCCTTGCCCGTGTCTCCCTGCAGGACTCACTCAGGACGTTCATGTTCCCATCACTTTGCCCCATGCCTGGCAGAAACAGGCAGTCATTGAGGGTTTGTGGATGAATGAACCTGCCTTGTGTCAGAGCCCTATAATTTACAAAGCCCTTTCTCATCCATCAACTCAAGGACTATTCCTTGGGAGTCTTCCTTGTCCCCTGCAGAAGTGGGTGGCCACGGTGCAGCCTCCCAATCAGTGGGTGAGGAAAAGAATGAACTCCTGTTTCCACCGAGAAGGAGAATCCATTTCATTAGCCTGCAAGTATCTTGAGGGCATAGACTGGGTCTTATTCATCACTATATTTCAATGGCCAGCACAATGTCTGGTACACAGAGTCCAATGTTCGTGAAATGTGTTGAATAAATCAATTTCCCCCTCTGCCGAAGTAACAAGAAGTAATAAGACTTCCTCCTTATGACTCTGCTCTCCAAACAAAATCCGAAGGGAGAACCGGACTCACACCCTTTGATATGCAGAATCTTGCCTTTGCAATCTCAGACCTCTGATGGGAAAAGATTATTGTTCCTATGTTACAGATGGCAAAGCTGAATCCCGGAGAGGCTGGGGTCCTGCCCACATCTCACTCAGTCCCCTGACATCTGTAGGGGAGAGAAGCGATGGCTCAGACTGAAGACGTGGTAGCAAACTGAAGGCACAGTGAGGTGCCCATCAACTGCCAGAGACGTCTGCCAGAGACGTCTCTGAATTCTAAAGGAGCTCTGCCTTCCTTTCCGACCACTCATTATCTTCTGTGCTGTGGCATCTGGGGAGAGGGCAGGGTCCGAAGCCCTCAGCCCCTATGACCCGAGAGATGACAATCTAAGTGCCACTCAAGCTGGCTCTCAGATGTCTCCAGCACCCCACTGCCTGCTTGGGGACAGATCACAAAACTTTCAATCCTTCCTAAAACTGGCCCTGGTTATCCCAAGCACCCACATCCATGCCATGGTGACCAAGAACAAGTCCATCATCGTGCACTTCAATCATCTCCTCTTCTCACCCCCGCGGAAAGATGAGACCCCCACACTCAGAGACCCCGGCGCATTCTAGGCAGGACTGAGCCATCTGGAAGAGGGCTGGCTTCTGAAAACTGCTTTCTGGAAGTCCTTCCCGGCTGGATTCTCACTCCCACGTCTAATTCTAGACTGTGATGTGAATTCTCCTCGGTTCCCCGAGTTTCCCTGCACCCCCCCCGCCCCGCGTCAGCTCTAGCATCCCCACCGCCTACTCGGGTTCCCCTCCCTGGGCTTGGGCAAGAAGCATAAAACTTCGCCGCACCTAGCGGGCCCCAGGGCGCCCTCTAGCGGATACGGGGCGCGGGGTGGGGCCGTCGTTCGCCCTCGGGCCAGTCCCGCCACGTAAAAGCACCTGGCCGACCCACGCCGCACTTCGCAGGTTTGGAGACACAGAAGTGTGCAAAGGGTTGTTGTCTATGTCGTTTTGGAGGTGGGAGGCGGCACCTGTGTCGGCGTCCGCAAAGAACCTGGCAGTGAGCCGATGGACTGAGGCCGGACAGCTGCCACGCAGGCTGCGTCCCCCCGCCACCCCCCAACCTTGGGACTCCTGGCTTCGCCTCCGGGACATGCCCACAGGTGACCGTCGCGCATCCCCACCCGCCCGGACACCCAGATCCGGCCCCGGTTTCGCAGCCCGGCCTTGGGGTGTCCCCAGTTCCCCTGAGGCATGCCCGGGGTTGCGTTCGGGACCTCGGGCGGGCGCAGGTGGGGGCGAGGGGGTGTCCCCGCGAGGTCCGAGAAGAAGGGAAGGGGAGCCGGAGCCTCTCCCGCTCGGCCTCCTGGAACTGCCTGCGCTCCGGGAGCGGCGCCCCCGCCTCTGCCAGAAACTGGCCTTCTTAGAAGGGAGGGGGGAAAGTGTGAATGAGAAGTTGGGGGCGGAGCGCGCGCGGGGGAGGGGCCGCTGCCAGGAACGCGCCGCCGGGGCTGGCGCCGCGCCCGCCGGCCGCCCGGGCAGCCTCGCGTCGCGCTTTGTCTCTCCGCGCGTCTCTGCGGGTCCCTGGCCCTGCTCGCGGCCCGCCCTCGGCCGCCCGCGGCCCCTCCCTCCCCTCCGCTCGCAGCCTTTCATTGCTGCGAGTAGTGACTAAACATTACAAGAAGACCAGCCGCGCAGTTCCAGGAATCGGGGGGCGGGGCGCCGCCGCCGCGTATATACTCGTGAGCTCGGCCTCCGCGGCGGCTCCGACTCGGACTCCCCGCTCTGCCGCCGCCGCCGCCGCGACTCCGGCCCCGCACGCCGCCAGTCCGGCCCAGCTCCCGCCGCCGCCCCTCGCCTCGCCCCCGCCCAGCCGGCCCGGGGGCGCGCAGGGGGCAGGGCGGGCGCCCCGGCGAAGCCCGAGGGACGCGCGCGCGAGGCCCCTTTGTGGACTCCACGGCCGCCGACATCTGGGCGCAGCGCGGGCCACCGCTGGCCGCCGCGCCGCCTCTGCGCCTTGGGGACCGAAGGAGGCGCAGCCCGAAGGCCAGGGACTTCGGTTTAGGACCAGGTAGGAAGGAAGGGCGCGGCGTGGAGAGGGGGGAGACTCGCTCGTCCCGGGAGCTTTTCCCGGTTTCCCCTCCCCTTCCCGGGTCATTCCCGGCAGGGAGGGGACGAGGTAGGGGTAGAGCGGACGGAAGCCGGAGATCCCAGGTTCCCGGAATACCCAGGCTGGGGCCCTCGGGTTTCTCGTGTCCTCTCCCTACCCCCCGTGCCTCGGACTTCTCTCCGTCCCCGCCGCCCGGGGCCAACGGACTGAGCGGCGCCCAGAGCGTCCCCGGGGCCCTTCTCCCGCTCCTAGAGATCCAACTTCCGCGCCCGAGTTTCCCACTCGGCGCCTTCTCAGTGCGCCCTGGGGAAGGGGCTGCCTGGGGGCGGGGGCAGGCGGGTCCCGTGGGGTGTCTGGGTTGGGACGAGGGCCCAGGCGAGCACCTCGCGGACAGCGAGTGTCCCAGCCGCTCGGCGGAGGGAGGGGAGCCGGGGCGGGCCGGGCGCCCTGGAGGGTTCCCGGCACTCACGCGGCGCGCGCCTTCCTCCCCGCAGCCCCCTGGGATGCGGTAGCGGCCGCTGTGCGGAGGCCGCCGAGCAGCTGCAGCCGCCGCCGCGCAGATCCACGCTGGCTCCGTGCGCCATGGTCACCCACAGCAAGTTTCCCGCCGCCGGGATGAGCCGCCCGCTGGACACCAGCCTGCGCCTCAAGACCTTCAGCTCCAAGAGCGAGTACCAGCTGGTGGTGAACGCAGTGCGCAAGCTGCAGGAGAGCGGCTTCTACTGGAGCGCCGTGACCGGCGGCGAGGCGAACCTGCTGCTCAGCGCCGAGCCCGCGGGCACCTTCCTCATCCGCGACAGCTCGGACCAGCGACACTTCTTCACGCTCAGCGTCAAGACCCAGTCGGGGACCAAGAACCTGCGCATCCAGTGCGAGGGGGGCAGCTTCTCGCTGCAGAGCGACCCCCGCAGCACGCAGCCCGTGCCCCGCTTCGACTGCGTGCTCAAGCTGGTGCATCACTACATGCCGCCCTCCGGCGCCCCCCCCTTCTCCTCGCCTCCGACTGAACCCTCCTCCTCGCCCTCCTCCGAGGTGCCCGAGCAGCCGCCGGCCCAGCCGCCCCCGGGGAGCCCCCCTAGAAGAGCCTATTATATCTATTCCGGGGGCGAGAAGATCCCTCTGGTGTTGAGCCGGCCCCTCTCCTCCAACGTGGCCACTCTCCAGCATCTCTGTCGGAAGACAGTCAACGGCCACTTGGACTCCTATGAGAAAGTCACCCAGCTGCCTGGGCCCATTCGGGAGTTCCTGGACCAGTACGATGCCCCGCTTTAAGGAGCCAAGGGCAGAGGTCGGGGCGAGGGGCCAGGGTCCCCTCTCCTCCGTGGCACATGGCACAAGCACAAGAATCCAGGCGTGAGAGTCCTGCAGCTCTGGGTGAGCCAGGGGGCGGACAGGCCCTCCGGCCCTCCCCCCCACAGCAGAGCAGGGCCCTGGGGACCTGGAAGGTGTTTGAGGGGAGGGGGAGAGCCACCCGAGTGACCCTCCCCCACTCCAGCTTCTCCGGAGGAGCCAGCTGGCCCAGGGGGACCACAGGAACCACCGCCACCACCGCCGGGGAGTCGCTCTCCTCTCCGCTTCCTCGACCCCCCTGCGCTCGCAAACAGGGGACACTGCGGGAGTGCTGGACTAGTGAGAACTGCCAGGAGTCTTCGAACTTTCCAACGGAACTTGCTGGCTCTTTGATTTGGTTTAAAACAGAGCTTTAAACCTGAGCAGGTCTTGGGCCTGGAATAGGGTCGACGAGAGGTGGGGGGGCGCCTGGGGGGCCGGGGCTGCAGGCTGGCCAAGGAGACGGCCACTCCCACCGCCGGGCCCAGGTGAGGAGGGTGGCTGCATGCTCCACCCCCAGCTCCGGGGAGAGGGGCAAAGGGTGACTCCAAGGGGACCTTTCTGCTCCCCTTCCTCCTCCCCCTCGGGACAGCCACCAGAAATACAGGTCCCAGAGTCCATCTAGTGCTGAAGAGCCCAGGGGCCTCCCCTGTTTTAAGGGGGAAGTGGCGCGGGGAGCGGGCTGGCCCATTGTTCTTCTTTCCCCACCCATGCTGTACCTTCCAGCACCTGGGGGGGGGGGGAATGGAGGAGATGAGCCACCTTTGATCCCAGACCCCAGACGGAGAAGACGGGGTGTTCTACTTTGTGCCTCCTGACTATATCTGGCTAGGAGATTTGCCTTAAATGCTCCCTGTCCCATGGATAGGGACTGGCACACAAGAAGCCACACACTCAGCCAATCCAGGCAGAGGCCAAGGGGTTCTCGGAGCGGCGCCCACCGGCCACGCACCGTTTGGTTGGGGAGGTTGGAGACGGATGGGGGGCAGAGATGAGCGTGGGAAGACACCAGCCCAGTTGGTATTGGCCCGTCAGGGGTGCCTGGGCTCTGGCCAGAGCAGAGCCACCAGGCCCCAGAGCCCCCCAGACTCTGCACAGCCCTCCCTCCTCACCTGGGGGGGACTGCAGGAATCAGAGGCCCCTGCCACCCAGCTGCTCCCGCTCTGCAATAGCACTGATCAGTGAAAACCTACAGGAATGTAGCGGCAATGGAATTACCTGGAACTGTTCCTTTTTTGGGGGGAAAACTGAACAACCAAAAGTTTTCTGTGTCAGGTATTGGGCTGGACGGGGCAGCTGTGTGTTGGGGTGGTTTCTTTTTTTCTGTTATTTCGTTTGGGTTTTGTTTGTGTTTTTTAATAATGTTTACAATCTGCCTCAATCACTCTGTCTTTTATAAAGATTCCACCTCCAGTCCTCTCCCCTCCCCCACCCAGGCCCTTGAGGCTGTTAGGAGATGCTTGAAGAACTCAACAAAATACCAATTCAAGTCAAACTTTGCACATATTTATATTTATATTCAAAAAAGAAACATTTCAGTAATTTATAATAAAGAGCACTATTTTTTAATGAAGAACCTGACTTGAGCCTTTTTCCCCACCCTACCCCCTGCCCCTCCGCCTTGTTTTCTCTTTCACCCACACCCACACGGTAGGTAGCCGAAGGAGGAAGAGGAGCCGCACGGAGGGAGGGTGACGGCTCTGCCCCCTTGCCGCCCCATGCTCCTCGTGATGGAATCCAACTTGGCTTCACGTCATTGACAAGCTAAGGCAGCCACCTAGACTGTACCGAGAGGGGCAATTCCTGCTAGTCTGATTCAGATCTGACCAGAATATGCAAAGCAAGTTCGAAGGAAGCGCTTCAAAGGGCTTGCAGGGAGTATAAGCTGAGCTGTGGTCAAAGCTTTTAGAGGCTCCAAGCTATTAGAGGCGCTGGGCTCCTTGGCAGGGACGCGTTCCGAGAAAGCCCAGACTACAGGGTCCTGGCGGTGACCCGTGACCTCGGCACAGTCCGGTGCAAGGCTGGGGGGGGGGGCAAACCCTGAACGCGGCGGGGCTTCACCTCCCCACCCTAGGAGCCCCAGCCTGAGCAGCGTGGGGCCCACCTGTCTCCCAACAAGAGCACCCACCTCTTGACCTATTTTCAATGATTCCCACCCTCTGGGCACTTGGAGACCGCCTGGGCCAACCTCGGCCGCCGCCGCCACGAGGCTGGGTTATCGCCCCACGGTCTCAGACACGGCCGCGTGCCCCATGGGAGCGGGAAGTTGGACTGGTCACTTCTGATGCCTAGAACAGTGCTCAGTAAATATTTGTTGGCTGAGTGGGGACAGCCTCTCAGGTTCACAGAGGTTAAGCAACTGGCCAAGGACATACCACTTGGGAACGTGGGAAAGACACAGGCTAGGAACCCAGCAGCCTTTGATTTTTCCGAAGCCCGTGAACTCCATCTCACCAAGTAAGACTAAGTATGCCCAGGGTGGCCCCTAGATGGGTCCCCCTGCAAAGCCAAGAGGTTGGTAACCCCCCACATACGCCGCTCCACCCCGCCACACACACACACTCGGGTTCGGGTTCTCCACCTTCTCCATAACGCTTCGCTTCTGTTTCCTGCTTCTTCCTCCTCCAAGCCCCAAGACCTGACAGCTGGAGAGATGTTTGCCCCAAGGCAGGGGCCCTTGTCGCCCTTCTCTGAGCCTCAGATGCCTGAAACAAATGCCAGAGCCCTCTTCCTGGCCCCCGATAAGCTGCTCCAGGAATCAGTGTCCAAAAGGCAACTGAGAGTAAATAAACAAAGTCGTTTTTCTTTCCCATTTCCTGGACTTTGGGGGAAAATAACCTAAAGTGACGAGAAAGGGCCAGGCCAGGCGTGAGACCGCTGAGTGGACGTAGAAACCACACCAGAGAGACCACCACCTCTGGAACCAAGGAATGCAGACCCAGGCAAGGTCACCTTCCCAGAGAACAAAGTCAGGTGAGGGGACCCAGTGGGGCCTGGCTCCCCAGTGCCCCCCAGGAGGATTAGGTCTTGCCCACCCTGGGGCCTGCCAGCTTTGCCACCATCTGCCTTCCACCCAGCAGAGACTCACATCGGCTGGCAACCAGCCTCCACGGACCCTTGGAACCCGGGCCGCACCAAGGCCCCGTCCTGGGCCCAGAGAGCAGCTGTTTAGCCAGGGTGTCCAGTTTCAGAGGGCGAAAACAAAAGGGCTTGGTGGCGAGCAGGGCTCTCCACCTCCAGAATGTTGAACTAGGAGGCAGGAAGACCCCTGACTCCTTGCCCTCAGTGCCCCCGCCCCAGCCTCTTCTTCCCGTAGATCTCTCCATTTTCAGACCACAGACTGGGCCAGCCCTCTGGTTCCGCAAACAGGTCAGACTGAGTCCCCGAGAAGGAAAGCAGCTTACTCAAGTTCAACACCAGGGATGAGAATCGCTCAGACAGCGCTGCTCACCAGCACTTTTTCCTGTTTTCCCTCCTCATCCCAACAACCCCTGTTCCAGAAGTCTTTCTGTACTTCCTTTCAGAGGCAGACACCCCTCCCCGAAAGGACTTCGTGGGGGACCCTCTGTCCTCGCCCGCTGCCAGAAGACGGGTGTGCCTGGTTCCAAGATTTGCTAAGAAGCGCCCTACAGGGTGGGGCCGGGGGTGGGGGGAGCACAAGTCTCTGTGGTTAGAGCAGGCACCCATGCCTCAGCGGGGCTAAGAAAAGCACAGCGGGGGGTCCTGGCCGATGCCAAGGGAGGAGATAGTGCCCCCCAGGCCTTCTGCCCCATCACCCTGCTTCTGGCGCTGTAGGAATTTATCCCCAAGAGGCCCTGTCCTCTCTCCTGTGGTGCTGTTTTGGGCTCTTGATGAATTAGCGCCAGGAACGGGAACTCTAAGGCCTGCTCTGGGGGAGAGAAGGAGGGAGGCCACAGACAGGGGAGCAGGGGACGGGAAACTAGCGGGCGCGTGTGTCCTAGTCTAAGGAACCAGTAAGGATGTTTGGGAGGAGGAGGGGTACCGGGCAGCGGGCGGGTGTGTGGGGGGCAGAGCCATCCAGCTACAAAAGGACTCTAAGAAGAGACAGAGGTCTGCGGGGTGGGGGACAACGTGCATGGGGCGGACCGGGAAGAAAGACACCGAAGTGGGAATAGCCGCGTCGCGTCCCGGGCGCACTTTCCCGCGCCGCGTCCCCGCCGCTCCCGTTCGAGCGGCCGCCGGGCGGGCGAGTCGCTCTGAGACCGGCCTCTGCCAGGAAGAGTCACTTCCCGGACACCGCGGGAGCCCTGGCGGAACTATGCGAAGAATGTCCGCGCGGAGCCGCGCGGGTGGCACCTCCCGGGCCCGAGGCGCCGCCGCCGCCGCCCAGCGGAGCGTGCGCGCGCGGAGGGCAGGCCCCGCCTCGCCACGCCCCCGTCACGCCCCCGCCGCCCGCGGAGCAGTCGCCATGGCAACGGGATTACAGGCGCAGAGCGCTGTTTATTCTCAGCCCAGTGCCAGGAAATTCGGCCGGGAGGCTGCCAGGCGCACCTCCCTGGGGTGGGGGGCGGGAGAGGGAGGAGAGAGGGTGGACCGGCGCGCCCGGGGCTCGTGGCGGGTGGAGGCAGGGAGAGGGGGGAGGGAATCCTTCGTCACTGGGGGGCGGGTGGTCACTGACCCCTCGGAGGCGAAACTGCCCAGAAAGCTCTGACTCTGCTGGCCGTGAGTGGATCAAGTTTTCTCGTCCTAAGGGAGCCGCGAGTCCCCTCCAGGCCGGCAGCCCCTACACCCGCCACGTACCACAGTCCTTGGAGCCCCACTGCCCATGCCTCTCAGTCACTCATTCACTCATTCATTCATTTACTCAGCAGGAACCTACTGAACACAACCTGACTGTCGGGATTGAATGCGATCAAGACGAGGCCCCGCTCCTGCTCTCTAGAGATTTAGTGAGGGTGACAGACACTAGTAAAACCGTAAATAAAAGGAACCACCAACTGCTACCGGTGCCGCAAAGACCCATCTTCAAGTCACATCTCCAGTACCTCAAACATCCACGATCCAGTCTCACCCTCAGGTCCGGTGACCA